>NW_019060068.1:809156-831001 GCF_000696155.1 Zootermopsis nevadensis
TCTTCGCGTACCCCAGGTTGAATACCACTGCTCTAGAGTGATTTAATTTTAAATATTACTCGCCGCCGTGAGAACCTGAACTCTCCCCAAGATTCCGTGGAGTTTAATTTGTACACCCCCATACGCCATCGTGTTTCTCTTTCCGTCCACACACAGAGGTAGTCAAGAACTGAAGATTTAGACTCGGCTAAGGTTGTGGCTCTCAGAGGGCTGTTACGCCACGGATTATTATTAAGGTTGATGAGGCGCATAATTACCTCCGATTGGCCGTGCACGAAATTAATAACAACTTCCTACGCACGGACACGCACGAACCAGTGAACGGGTTGCAGGCAGAGAACTCCGTTAATTCTTCTCAGCACGAGCGGCGTATGATTACGTCATATTTGGACCGACGATGCCATCAACAACAATAATAACTCCATGGAGGTGAGCTATTCTTAAGAAATTAAATGT
Source organism: Zootermopsis nevadensis (assembly GCF_000696155.1). Next base: position 809,613 of record NW_019060068.1, read on the forward strand.
CGCTCAATTGGTCAAGAAATTCCACAGTTTTTTTTTGTGAAATTGACGGTCTATTGCCGTGTCCACAAGAGCATATCCAAAATTGGACAAATTCAGTTCATATCCTCACACCTAACTTCTTTAAGCTACATTTTTTACCTGTATACCCCTTCAACATCAAAGTTGCACAGGTAATTATCATTAGAATCTGAAATTTTTATTCGAATGTGGTGAATGTCTGACGAAACAACGAAAATGTTTCCACAGAAATGTCTGTATTGCAATTAACTTTACAGTACGCTTTTTGGCCTGGAATAAATAAGCATCTAAGCAAATGAAGTGTTCAGAATCTCACAAAACAAGACAGGAAGTGTGTCTGTAGTTCCCGTGACGTCGTGAGGCAAGACCTTCATATCGTACGAGTATTTTCTCCTTGCAAGGTTGCAGATGAGACACAAATTCTTTTCGCAGTTGCAGATCCATCTGCCTCATTGTTGCAACTGCTGACTGAATATTCGAAGTATTAATAACAATGAAATCACGCTTCTGAACGCAGTGAAATTTTCAATGGCAAACGGCGAACTGCTCGCGGCTGCCATTTCTGTGAGGTAACGTGTGTGCGCGCTAATGAAGCTTCAGTGGCCATTAGAGAGAGATTCAAGGTGATTATGGCCGCTGTGAAGTCAGTGAAGCCGCGTGAAAACAAATAGCTGTTCGTCCCCTGATTCATTTACGGACATCAGTTGGAAGCAGCTCATTCATTTATTTAATGACACTGTCAGTGACTCTGTAACTTGAGACTACAAAGCGTCTAATGACAGATGATTAATTTAATGGTGAATTGGAAGGGATATTGAAGAAAGCGGTCGTAGCCGAATTTAATCACGAGAAAATTCAGTCAGGATGGCCGGTCTCCGAGACTAGACTCAAGACCGGGATATCTTGAGTAAAAGTCTGTACAACTGATCACTTTAACCGAATTTCGGTACAGCGCAATGCAGCGTCGATAGCAGAGCAAAATCCTTCCAACAATTACTCTCTTCCCATTCTTATGGAACAGCAACACTTGGTTATGCAAGTTGTCTACTCCTGTAGGAAAAAAGTTGTCAGTGGAACCACGGTTCCGGAGAATTTGACGTAAATACGTCTATACGGAAAGGATGCTTATTTAACTTGAATTAGTTACGCTTAAGATGGGTCTGTGGTAGCTGAATGTAATGTAAAGTAATGTAATGAAATGTAATGTAAGGTAAGGTAATGTAATGTTTTATAGGTAACAACAATGCCGAGTAAACAGATGACGTTTCCTAGGTAACAACAATGCCGAGTAATGTAATGTAACGTTTCCTAGGTAACAATAATGCCGAATAAACAATTGACGTTTCCTGGGTAACCAGGTTATACTTTTTGGTTTCCCTTTCCCTTTTTTGCCGAATGACCCTTCAATATAGACGTATTTACGTCAAAAATAAATAAAAAAAAAGTGACAGACGGACATGGACCAGCCCAGAATGTGTTCTCTCACTTACATAAGCCAACCGGTAAAACTGCCCTTGCCTCACACCACATCACGCAGAGCTCGGCCTAAGATGGAGGTGAGTGGTCAGCTTACTGCTCAGGCCGCTTTACCCCACGCAAAAGACCTTCTCATAGGTGTCATTGTACCGGAGGGTGGGTAGGTCGTGAATCCGTCTCTGAGTGTTGTAGCGCAAAAGAAAAATTCATACAGCTGCCAGGAATCGAGCGGTGGCCGTCTACCTCGTGGTCGCCCTGCAAGGACATGCGAATCCAAATGCCTGTAACAATGCTGCTGTCTTCCCTAAACAGCGAGCTGGTTCAGCTGGTAGTTATAAGTGAATCAGTTCACGGCCTACTAGATATGACCGGTCGTCTGATAATAAAGTCATCGTCCGTGGAACTTCCTTTGTGGGGGCAGCTGTCATGTGAGGGTGCCGCGACGCCGATGGGCTCCAGAGAACAAATTAAATGTAAATGTAAATAGAATTAACGAGAGGTCGGGCGGCTGCTCCTTGTCTCAGTGAACCAAGAGATTCACTGTACGGAACGAACCCTTTCTTTATTGTGATTTACTGTGTTCACAGCATCTGCTGCTCGGATCGGTGACACGGGGGTTGGGCGAGGAGCATCATTAACCCTCCTGGCGGCACTTCCCCTCACACGTAATTCAACCATGTGCCTCACTGACTCTAAAACTGCATGGGCAGGTCTGTGTTAGAAATAACAGCGTCAATTAGAAGGTAGAAGTGACAATATTTTAATATAATTTCAACAGTCTTTTTGGATGAAAACGACTGTCTTCTGTGATATTACGCCTTGTAAGCTGGTACCGCCTCCATCATTAGAGCATCTTTTTCCTCTGATCTGTTGCGCCTCATCTTGATTCTGAAACGATCAATTCTTTCAGACATCTGGAGAGAGAACTTAAGCTGGGAAAAGATCCTACCATTTGCACAGATACTTCTTATATTTATCGATCTGACAAATAAAGCCTGCGCAGGCTTAAAACGCCAATGAATACGTCTTTCAAATGTGAAATCGATGTTATGTAATAAACACAGAGCCCATTCGAGTCCTAAATCGTCAACTTCAACTACTTCGCCACCCAGTCACATCAGACCGAACAGCTAACCTCAAATGATAACACGACTTATTTTTATTCAGGTCTCTAGGATCTGTTCGAATTTTGACGGGCGTCCACACTATCTTGAGAGTTTTTGTCGTTTAAATTTTGTCTTACTTAGGATTCCCAAACGACTACCGCGGTGCGGTGGTTAATAATCGTATTCGTATTCGGGGCCTCGGTTTCGAGACTCAGACGAGGAAGTGGACTTCCTTGTTGAGGTTCGTCTGGGATACGAGAACATCAGTCCCTCAAGGCAAACAGTGAGAGAGTGAGAGGAGTTTACGATAGTCCTCCCCTTGTAATATTGACAATGACTATGGAGTCTCCTTCTTTGAAGCAAGACCCTTGACTCGTAAACCACACTACTTGCAATATTGGCAATGATGACTATGGAGTCTCCTTTTTCGACGCAAGACCCTTGACTCGTAAACCACACTCACTGAGGTCAGGTGACTGTGTCATGTCTGCTTCCTCTCCTTATCTCTCCAGGTTACATTAGGACTTATGTAAGCAGATTCTCAAATCACTGGACTGTAAATAATCTCTACAATTGACAGCGCCGTGTAACATCGTATGGACCAAACATGAAAGCGTCGTTATTAGAACAATTCTAACAATCTGTTGTGCGTGTTGCATACGAGACAGGCAGTATGGACAATAAAAGTCACCGGAGGTACGAACATTGAAACACGCCCCTTGTGGACCGAGACAGCAGACGGGAGCGGTACGTCCATTTCCCACGCCTCGCAACCTCCCACACAGGGATCCTATTTTTTTATGAATCTCAAAACCCTGTCGGTGGGTTGTCACGGTGACAGAACCGTAGATGCTATTGTTGAGATTGACCCCGTGACTCCCTAAGAGGTCGGAAAGCGGATACGAAAGTCACGTGACGTATCGATGTCCACGAATCCCGCTAGGTGTTGCGTTATATGATCAAAAATGCACAGCAGATTTCACAACGACAGTTGGCCTGGGAATGAAATTTGTAAGATTTCAGGTTCCCACGGTGGTATGAAGACGACTGTCTTCTGGGATGCTGCGCGGTGTAGTCTGGTCGAAATTGACCGACGATTCATTGATGCTTACTGCTTCCATCATCATCATCATCATCATGGAAGCAGCAAGCACCTCTGAAAGGTCGGCAAATTTCGACCAGACAACACCGCGCAGCATCCAGAAGGCAGTCGTCTTCATTGCAACCTTTATATTCGTTAAATATTCTTCATGTGGAAACATGTTTGCAATTAACACGTCACAATAAAATTTAAAAGCAAGCCTGTTTTATGTGATGAAATTTGGTTATTTTTTATATCTTTGATTGTTATAAAAATCTTGATTAAAATTGATTCTGTGTTTTATATAGGAGAAGCGTTATTTTTAACCTTTGGGGACCATAATTAGATTCGTCCAGCCTAATGCAGTGTGGACCTCCCAAATATTAATCGAAATAAATCAAGTAGTTTCGAAGACAAACCATGTGGATAAATACGAACTCCCTAACCGTATTCGTTTTGCGCGAAAAAAACGGGCAAAACGTAGCAGAAAAGCCAAGACTGCGTAAACGTGATGAAATGAGGCTAGGATTTATGACGTCACGCAGAGCCTTGCAACAGATGTGACGTCATAAAGTCTTTCTGGAAACCAGATATAACAGAGGTGGCATCACGCACCAACAGCCAGTTTCATAACCAAACCATCACCCGCGGTTTAAGATCACGCAGTGAAAACTAACAAATACGCCTAATATAAAGATGGCTGTCTTTCTAGGTTGTAGCGCCCACAAAGACAGCCATCTTCTTACACTCACTGCCGTGAGAACTTCAAATCCAACAGGCGTACTACAGATCGTATGCACTATACGTAGTAACAACCGCGCATTCAACGTCATTAATCAACATAAATGCCACGTCAGATGCACAAAATTAAAGACTTTTAGTGAAATTAAATCAATGTCATAAAGGTCTGCACAAACCTGATCGGTGAGACGAAACTCCATAACAATACAGACATATAGTGTCCTTAACAAAATGTATTAATTTTAAATTAAATCGTGTCGAAAACTATCTTTCCGCGTAGGAGTAGATGTTTTTGGAGTTGAGGGAGGGGGGTATCCGAAGCTTTAACTCTCTAAAAACATAAATATTACGCAATGACATAATTAATCAACCAAAAAACCAGCAGCAGTTAATGAAACAAGGGCCTGGTAAAAACATTGCTGCCATACGTGCTTGGAGAACATCTGGCTTTCATCTAGTGTATCTAATTAAACGGAACGTAGGTTGGTCTGACATGGGCGTGAAGAGTTGGTTCGCTCACCCAATAAATAATAAAGGCCGCTTCAGCAGTCAGATAAATGGAATTACCGTTCAGCAGCTAGTTGCTAAGTAGAACGCTCACAACCTAATTTTTGTCACTCGGTTTTCGAGGCTGGAATTCAAGGATAACTCCGGCTTTAGGATGTGAGGCATGTCGAGGTCGATTCGCCCCACTACACATCCATCCTGAAGATGAAAACTGCAATGTTTGCCGAAACGTTACTTAATACTCAATATTCGATGCGGTTCACAGCCGAAAGCTCTAGTTACTCACTCCCTACCTAATTTCTCAGAAAATGATTTAACTTCTAAGTCGAAATTTCATTTAAACCTTCGGTAGACCAAAAGATGTTACAGTTTTAAAGCGCATTCGAATAAAATAGAAAAGCGTAAGATATTATTTGGGTGCGAGGTTGTGGACTGGATTCATCTGGATCAGTACAGGGTTCAATGCCGGGCTCTTGCACTAATTGTTACCACCATCCATGCTAAATACTCCGCCTAACAAATGCTCATCAGTTCAATAACCACAATTGCGATAAACGACAAACGAAAAACAGGAAATATGCGGCTCTCCGCTGGACAGTCACCACCATTTGATTATTTTATAACGCTGTATCACTGCCAAGATTATGTAGCGTACATCATGGAACTGTGTGTCGTGGTAACTGAATCGATAGTAATATATGGCAGAAAGCGATTGCAGAGTGTTTAAGACATCGCACTACTCAGAACTTCAGCCTTGAAGATGGAGGTAGTATGTTACTCCGAATCGTTGGTACCTACCTACACGCCTATACGGCGTCAGAGCCCAGTAGACCAACATCGACGCTCAGAACTTGGTTTCAAGAACAGAAAATTACCCTGGGTGAAAGTGTCTCGCAGAGACATCGGTTGCCGCTAAACGATTAATCGGATCTGGTGGGTCCGTTGGTCATTCGCTCTGCCATGCGAATGTGGGACGCGGTCGAGTGCGCCTTCGCTAGAGTGGAAACTGAACTCACCGACAAAGTTCCACGTGCCAAGCAATTAGGAGGGCGTAGTTCGGTTTCTTTTGACTTCGTTGAAGCATTTTGCTTCCACCGTGATGGGGGTTGGAAAATGCATCGCATATTCACGTAACCAGAGGTCCTCAGCTTTGAGATTGAGCGTAGTTGCAGAGCTTCACCATTAGAAAGTTATCATCTACATTACAAAAAAAGGCTTGGGACTGGATGGACGTTTGACACTTCCCACTACACAAGAAAAATGTTTCATATATATCAGCATCTTACACTGGTTGAGTACTTTATTTCGAATGCCACTCCTTCGTAGGACGAGCAGTTTTTATAGTATTTGAAAAGGAACAGCAGTGATCTCAAATTCGATCAATATGCTTTAATTTAATATGTATCAGCTAGGAAAGGTCACTGGATGTAGCTTGGACGAAAAATGAATACTTGGGAAGCTTTCATAAAACGGCCACTAGCAATATCGAAAAGATGGAAGGATAACATTAAGATGGATGTTAGGTAAACGGATTGTAAATAAATACATCTGGTTCTGGATCTATCCAATTAGCAGCGTTAAACTTTTGGTTTCTTCTACAGATACTTTTTAGAGAGATAAGATAATAATGAAATGAAGAAAAGTGCCTGACGAAGAGCTTCTCGTATTTTGCTGCTCTCCTGACATTGCTACGGTGAATAAATAAAGAGGTTCGAGTCCGGAGATCATGCGATGTGCGGGTGGAAACAAAAACATACAAAATCCTGACCAGAAGAGACCACTTAGTAAGATGCAAATTGTTAAATGGATTGAGCAGACCAAAAAACGGGGTTCAATCGTCTACTTCTGTGAACAAGGCGACGAGAATTCTTTATAAATCTGGACTCCATACCACATACCGGCTTGCTTACAGCGGAAACGAATCAATGGACACTTCGCTGTCCATTAGTTCGCGTGGCGACAGACCGTCTGCGAGCATTGGAGAGACTCAATTGGCTTACGCACGCTAGACTGCCGCCAGACTTGGTGACGGCCTATTCCAGCCTGTGTCAACAAATTCGCAAATCGCTTTTCGCACCGATTGCCTGCCGCATAATCACTATTGACGGACCAAGCTGTTGAATACAGTGCCATTAACTGAGACCGGCTGGACATTTCCACCGTTTTACAAGAACAGAAGATGTGTTCTACCGGCGGCGAGTTTGAAGAAAACTGTCTTCTGGGGTGTTGCGTCGTGCAGTCTTTTATAAAGAACTACAGACGTCTCAGAGCCGTTTGCTGCCCCAAACGTCTGACACACAACACAGCGCAATATTCCAGAAGACATCCATTTTCTTATTCTTCCAAATTTCGTAAGTTATAGTGGAGAACACAACTGTTCCGCCACTGACGAGGAATTACGAAGGCTGTGGAAGAGGGGAGGCAACCATGCGGGAGATTGCGTCATCGGACCTCGGACCAGAATTCCTGCCGGCAAAGCATTCCAGCCACATTCCTGTCCATGCTCACCCCTTTATACTTCTCGATGGAACAGGGGTGGATGCTGCTTCCCTTCACAGTCACAGAGCATGATCACGAGGACTGAGCTGTCTGTACGGCATCAGTGGCGTACAGATGTTTGTTAGCACGTTTTTCTTAATTACCCACATAAAAGAAGTTCCTACTCACAAAACTAAATACGGAAAAACACAATTAACACGAAAGTCGGATCTGAGATTCTTACGACGGCAAGTCAGAAGATGGCTGTCTTATGGGTTGTAGCTCCGTGTAGTCTGGTATAAGTAAGTAAGTAAGTAAGTAACAGAATTATTTGGAACTGAACAGACCTGTGTGAAAATATGCCCTTGATAAAAAATCGAAAAGAATAATGGAAGAAGTGGTCGTAGCCTAATTTAAAACAATCCCGGCACTTGCCTACAGGCACTGAGGAAAATCGCTGAGTACGGTACCCGGTCTTTGGGTCGAAATTTGATCCCGGGACGTTCTGAAAACGAATCAGGGGTGCCAATTATCTGCTGAAACATTCAATGAGAAGTTTAAAACTTACAAATATAATCCTAAAGAACCCTATTACGCTTTACCTCGCCGACAGATGCTTCAATGTTTGTATGCAATAGGATACTAAATGCGCCAAGTCATCCTATTCACTGAACGATAACGAGTACATAATACTGTTCACTCAAATGGATTATCGTCCATTACACTGTAAATCGTCACTTAGACACACCAGCCAAGCACGATGATACGATAAGTTGCATAACAACAGGGCGTTATTGTTGCTAACGCTTACATATTCGCAGTAATTTCTTACAATAGATTATAACGTGAGAGATTTTAAAGATGATTTAACTCACCCCACTGCCTACATTTTCGTCGTATGTCCGTCACGCAAAGTTTTGTTAAAATCCAGAATCCGGTTCCGAAATCTTACCTGAAACAAATCAGAAAAGCTACAGTCACATAACAGCTTCTTATTTGGTAAGTTTTGAGGTTATCATGGCGGCGAGTATGAAGGCGACTTATGTTCTGGAATGTTGCGCCGAGTGGGTTGGTAGTAAGTAGTCTGGTAGGCTTTCGGAGGTGATTGCTGAAGCCATCATCGGGGCGCCCTGATGATCGCCTCTGGTTACCACAATAGCGACAACATTTATGATCATTATTATGCCATGAATATGCACCTACAAGTGGTTAATTCGCAATCTTTGGAATCACCTCCGAGCTTAAAATGTTGGAGAACAGAATATTCTAATCGAGAATGTTACTGGTTTTCTTCGTAGACCCAGGCGAATGGCTTGATAATATCTTCAAAGAATTTACAACCGCCTCCTTCCAAATTCTCAGGTGTTCACCGTTCATTATCATCTTTCATAGCATAGCACTGGGACAGTGTCTTTAAATAGCACAACATATCAATAAACAGAAACAACTATCATCAGCCGATCAGTTCGTGTCCAAACACGACGCATCTGTTCGCCTCAGTTGTTCAGATTTTCTGAACTTCCGAAGTTTTCTGTCTCCTTTCGGGCTTCATCTTATGTTTCTGTTTTTCTTTTAACGTTTCTTTTTTACTTTCAATCTGTCTTCCTCCATCCCCGTTCTTTTTAAATAGCTCTTTTTATAAACGTCCTGTTCTATGTTTTCCTTCGTCTCTTCTATTACCCTTCTGTCATAAACCATCCATCTTCCGTCCTCTTCCAGCCACCCCCCACTTGTTGTCTTTATCTCGGAATGTCTCGTCACAACCTTTACACAAGTTTCTTAAACTACAGAAACACATTTACCATTGTCTCAACTTTGTTTTACAGCAGAAAATTCCACACACAGAAGGAGAAGACAGTCACAAACGTCGTCTTTTGAAAAGTATGTGGGAAACATGAAGATTATATGAAGACAAGTCTTCCGGGACGTTGCACTGTGTAATCTCCAGGACGTTCATCGACGTTTCAGAGGCGTCCATCAAAAAGCAACAATAAAATGCTTAGTTTTGTTGATGAAGTTGATAAAATAACTCATTTACAACAAGACTCACCGAGTGGTGGGGGGGATGAGAACTGCGCAGGACCAAAGGGATGTGTTTAACCAGCGAGCAGCAAAATTAACTAGCTTGATAGCAATGATGCAAAGGGGGAATTTGGCAACACCGGACGCCCATTTACTACAAAACCAATTCTACTCTTGTAGTCCATGCAGACATCCTTATTGCAAATCCCCTCTGCTCTCGCTGCATCAGTCAGTGGGATGCTGAATGGCGTTCAGTGGCGTGAAGATTAATACTACAAAGCGCACATGATGGACTCCACAGGCATCCCTCGCCAAACCGGCGGTTACGTTCTTGATAAAACATCATTTCTGTGGCGAATTTCAATTTTGAAAACTGTACCCAAATTCAGATCCAAGCTGGTTTCATAAATGAAACCCTGGCATTCGTTTGCAACATGTGAAGACAATCAGGACAAACGTCAGACAGAACAGAAGGTCCATGGAAACTTAAGCACAAGAGAGTGAGCGAGAGTATTTAAACTGTGCTCGGACCATAACATTGCATAAGAGACATTAAATGATAGCTTAGAACATATTTATTGCTGTACACTGGCAGGCCTATATCAGTTCTAAGAGTTTAAAGGTCAAATCAACACAGATCACACACCCCTGCCCCTTCAGAATTGATTTTTTATGAGATTGTAGTCCCAATGGAGACTTAACTACTCTGCCAAATTTTACTTCCTTATGGCCAGTAGATTCTTGACAGCAGACAAAGAAGAGGCCTTCATGTCTGCACGCCACTGGCAAGTAACGATGACAAGCATTCGGCCAATGGAACAGTCAAGATACCGGACAAAGCAATCTCAAGACGAGCGCGTGCCGGTCAGACTGAGAATTGATTTTTCACACTGTCTCGTAATTGTCCGTCCATCATCGTTCAGTACAGTCGGTTCATACAGAACAACGCATTCATTTCAATGTTCCCGAATATGGCAACTGGGGTTCATTGCACGCTTTTCGTTCGTTACGCACTACGTCGAATTGCTTGACTCCCCCCCATCCCCGCGTGCTCTTCAAGAAGACGCTTGGAAACAGAGCGAATACAAGATTTGGAGTCGAAAAAAAGGAACACGGGCAATGAGCAGCTAAGACTATATTTTTAGTGTTTCGGTTTGCTTTGTTTGTTTCTTAGTTTATTTAATAACACTTACTCAACTGCATAGGCTGTGTAGTGTCAAATCATAAGCTGCTTGTTAATTACGGATTTGAAAGTATGTGGAAGCATGCGATCATGGCGCCTCCTGCCTTCTGCCAGTTGACACAGAAGAACTGAGGAAAACACGGAAAGATCAGGACAGCCGGCCATAGAACGGAGAATCGAGTTCAGAATCTCCCGAACATGAAGGCGCCGTGTTAATTATTCAAGCCATCTGTAGGCCTTCAGTAAATAAGAATATAAACACAAATGACTGCAAAGATAAAGTTTTGTATGTTAAATAGTATACATAATTTATAAATCAATTTCAACAATTTTAATTACCTATATATTAATTATAGCTAGTTAAGATTCGATTTATTTCAATGATAGCATATATAGTTATTTCCTATTACTAACCATTTGAACCGCTAAGTTCGTGTTAATAATGCTTCAAAATAACCGTTCCAAGAAAATAACATGTCCCCATTACAAAGATCAATTTATTAATGAGGTTAAGGGAAATAATTCTTTAAACATCAAACTATAAAGGAGTAAGAGGAGTGCAGAAATAAATCTGCACAAAATTTTTACATCGATATTAGACTGAGGTGAAATGCCAGGTCCAATCCCTGGCTGCATCTGCATACAGTACTCATTTAATTAAATTTCCGTTAAACGAGAGTCTAAAGACTTATTCAAGTTAGACGATGAAATTGCTTTGTCACGCTACGTCAGGTTATAGAGCATGCTGACATGGCAACATTTTGTGTTCATTTCATTTGTTTTGGGGCTGGAGAACAGAAACAGACATCGATTGTGACGCCGCGTACTTTGACAAGTGGACATCAGCATTTCGAAGAAATGTATCGCCTCCATCCTGAAAAAGGAGACGACACGTTCCTCCGAAACCTCCGTGTCCACCTACAAGACTGCATGGCGCCATTACCTATAAGACCACAATCGACATATTCACTGCCGTGAAAGCCAGAGATCTCGCAAAGTATCATACCGCCGTGCTCGTTAGGCAATTTCTCCAACACATGTGCGAAGCGGGTGATCGATAAGGGAGTTCTAGTGGCTTTCTGCTGTATCTGTTGTTCTACATAATCGTAGGCCTATTATCAGACCAAGAAGAGTTAAATGGCTTCATAAGAACCATTAAAATTTGCGATTATTAAAGCTGTTAAAACATCGAAGAATAAAGAATATATCAAAAGAAGCACCAGTTCACCGCGTTAATGCAAATTTTCACTGTAAAAATAAGATTTGTAACTATACCACACTATAAAACAATGTAAATTCGTCAGAAAACCACACTCAACATTACGAAGAAACACATTTACATAGGAGTGCTATTTGGAGCTTTTGCCTTACAATTACTCACTCCCTCCCTCCTTAATGTAGAACCGAGTAAATTGCAGTAGCGTATTTATAGTCATCTTCAGATTTACCGCCGTGAAAACCTCAAATCCTACTTAATCCATTACTCATCATTCTGTTATGTACCGACGGAAAAATTGCTTAATGTTTTCACACAAGGATACCCAAATACAGGATTTAAGATAGAAGTCCCACCATCGAACTAGGCTGCGGAATACCGGCAATCTCGTATGTTGAAATATATTTACTCATTCACAAGCCACGAAAGAAAAGGCAGACGAAGGCCACAGACCGCGGGAAGACACTTTTAAAGCTGGTACAGTTGGGTCTGTTATGTTGCTAGTTCGTGAAGACAAGAAGAAATATTGTTCCAATGAAACAATTTATCCAATATCTGGAGCCTCAGTAAAAATTTCCAGGAATATGTCTTGAAACACTAGATATGAGATCCGGAAGTGTCAACACGAGAAAGCGACGTCAGCAAAAAAGCATCGCTCATCATTCTCTTCCACATAAAAGGTAGTGACGTGGTTATAGTAAGAGAAGGGGAAAATCAATAGACAGTATAATACGAGAGTTGACAAAGAATGCAAAGATAATAAGAAACAAAAAACATGTGTGACAGAAACTGGATGAAGACCCCTGGAGAAGGTGCTGGTTGCATAAACCACGGGAGCTTACTCTGCAACACCAACCTGAAGACGCATGAAAGGCCAAATGACCTCTGCCGTTGATACAGCGCCATCGAAAAATCTATGCACGAAATAAATAATAAACTCGTAATACGTAGGGAAATTATCGAGACCTAAAGAATGGCATGACGATAAAATTTTCTCACGATAAAAATTCTCAAGACAACTTCCGAAAAAATAAACCACTTAATAACCGGCTACAGGCTACGAGAGACCAGACCCATAAACTTTTTTCTCCTGCCCCTCGATGATGCAAGGAGCAAATCTCGTGGTCCATAAAATTAACGGTACTCCAGCACCCTCCACCTATAATCAACGTGCCTCAACTGCTTCGCCTTGGGCGCTGGGAAGCTGTTTATCCCTGTAAGACTGGCTTCATGAAACACACAGACTTTTCTTGGACTCTAGGTAAGTAGTCCACAGTGCAATCCACGGTACGTGTACAGTTGATAAGTTGTGGTAACAGAGTGAATGTTTTGATTTGATCAGAAGACTCAATTATTCATTTTAACCTGTTATGAGAGATTTAGATGGCGACATGTTACAAGCACATCTGTTGACAGCGTTAATTACTTGATTGTCCTTCGATTACTTCACCAAAGGTCGCTTCGTATTTGGTGGATTCTCAGCTGGCTAACCCAACGGAGGTTTTTGAGGACCTCCTTAATTTGTCTAGGCAAATACTGAGAAAGGATTTTAAAAATGGCCACCAGCAGAAATTTGGGTAAAACATAATCAGCTTATTTTCTTTCGTTTTAAAAGTTTCCTATGAGTGAATGTTTAGGTACCAGTAGTTTACGTTCCACCTCCAAAAGGTAAAACTTTTGTAAGACTTGAGGTTCTCACAGCGATGAGTATGAAGATTTCAGTTTTCTGGGTTGTTGCGCCGTGTAGTCTGGTCGATGTTAACCAACGTTTCGGAGGTCATACTGCCTCCGTCATCGGTAAAACTTTTGTTTTACAACACAAAACAACACAAACACAATACAAAAAAAGTTATGTATGTTAATTGAAACTTACATTTCTCCTCACGATGACCATGACTGCAAGAAATTTAAACAGTCGAAGCCTTACCTGCAACAAAAGAGAAATACAAAATTAATTTCTTATTTACTGTGTATCGCATAGAAGTATGAGGATATGAAACAACAAAAGGAAACGAAGAGAATGGGGGAGAGATGGCGGGATTAGGATTTCGCAGAAGATGGCTATGTAAGACGAGTTGCAGGGTTTCCCAGTGAAAACTACGTACTGGTACTCGTACATTTATGATTCTGCACACTACCTTCAGCTTTGCGCACACAGTTGCAGCGTCTGACACGAGAGCACAACTCATATTCAACTTCTGCGTACACAGGATCACGTGTTTCCTATCAGCAATGAACTTCTACACAATTCTGTATCAATTCCCAGTACCGAAGTTCAAGAATTGTGGACATAGGGCTAAGGAAAGAATTCAGTTACGTAGCAACATGTGATTTGTGATGCGGAGATACAAATGTTTCTACAATGTTTGCACAACGTAAACTTCTTGCCTTGACATGATTCGCTAAAAGTCCCTAAAACGCAGATAGCTCACGATATGACAGTAACCTTTGCACCCTGACCGACCGCCAGAGCAATGTCACTTCCGACCACGTGGGAGAGAGGGTAACGTAGAACTAACAGTTCCATTGTCTTGTCCAGCACAATGCAGGCGTGACGTCACGATCGCTGTTGATCTGATAGGACCAGAACACGAGTAGCTCGGGACGTGATCTTCTCTTGTCTTAAGAGGCTGACAGTTCAGTGCACGGCAGGACTGATGCAAAATGAAGAGGTGGCACGGGGGAACAGAGGTGGAAGAGAATAAGCAACGGCGAAAGAGAGGCAAAGAAGATAAAGAATTATTTTGTTTTCGTTTGTTTTTATTGTAGTCTAGATGTTTATTAGTGTTTGCCTTTCAAGGGCTCTTTGCTTTTGACAAACACTCTAATAAAGAAGATGAATTAGTATTATTATTATTATTATTAACGTCCCATACCGGCTCGAGTATTAAAATACATCCCCCATAAAACGAATTGTTTTTCTGCATTTTCTTTTTATTTTGAATGCAACTTAATCTGAGGACTGTGGTTTGTATTCTGGAACGGCCTAACTGGGCCATTAGTGTACTGTGTAATGTTACAAGGGAGATAACGAGAGGCAGGAAGTTACTGCGTTGACTAGAGGCCATTGTTCGATCATCTCCGATACAAACTGCTGGCAGCGTAACTAAGGGCGACGATCTCCAAGCTGCGAGTGATATATAAACGTTCCGGGGATTCCGCTTGTATTGACGATCTGCATTAAATTAACCACGAGCTTACTTCCGCTTCCGATGAGAGGCAAACAAACCTCTTGCCTGTCGCTTCTTATACCCGCCATATAACTAATTAACAAACTAACTCACTCTTTGGAGCATACTCCATCTTGAAAAGCGGCACCTTAAAAATATAAAGTGGTGGAGGCAAAGCTCCACCAGCTCTAGAGTTGGGCACAAAATTGAAGCGAGAGGTGGGTGGATCACTTTCAGAAGAAAGAGTCCCTGATATCCACTGAATATGGCGTTTGGTGGGGCCCACAGCCGGTCTGGACGTAGTAGCCCTCCCGGGAACTGAACCCCAGACGTCTGTACAGCAGCGAGTCAATATACTGACTGAATTACCAAGATGTAGGCCTATGTGTTTGTTTGTTTGTAACATAAAACGAAAGCAAAATAAAATTTGAAGACTAGACAGTGTTAAAGGACAGTATTAATTTTTAAACAGCAATAAAGAACAGGTTTGAGTTACAAGTGTTCTTAAGCAACATGCTCCATAGTCTCAAAGTTTGCTCACGTAATTCGAATTATTCTCAATTACACCACATTCCTTTACTTTAAGAACAAATATAATGTCGTACAGTTTAACATTAACAAAAACACACACACACATGTGCGTATTATGATGTTTATCCACATCGTCACATGACGACAATGGGTTTCCAAGCGACAAAACATGGCATTACTTCCAAAAGAACAAATGAATCAAGACGACACTCATTTCAATGATTACTTATACGGACCAATGAAACCTGTTTTACTTTCTTCCTCCTGGTTAAAATGAAACGACTGATTCCTTCTACTGTGTCTATTCACTAAAAGCTGTATAGAAATTTTCCTTATAAACGGCACTGCAAAAATACGTACGTAGAATTTGAGGCTCTGACGGCGGTGAGCACGAAGATGGTTGTCTTCTGGGTTGTAGCGCCGTCTAGTCTGGCAGAAGTTTATATCAACGTTTCAGAAGGCCTTGCTGCCTCCATCATCAGGGCAATCACCACCCTTTTTCAAGACTACACGGTGCTACAACCCAGAAGACAGCCATCTTCGTAAAAATACTTTTGCCATGATTTTACTTGTTGCTTCAAAATCCAGATAACCTGCAATCTAATAGTCTTGTATTACGATCAGCAGGATTCTAAAAGCAAAACATGTCGAAACTGCCTCCAGTTCGTCCGTGTGAACGTATAGGACACTGTCTTCACAACACGAGTTGACCACTTTCACACAGACAGAAAATTAACAAAGATGAAGCAACTAGTTTACAATATTATATATAAATTTCAACCAGATTAGAACGATCAAGAAACAAATAAATAAAACATCTAATATGTTATCTCCACACTTAGCTGTTATGAAACAAACAATTCGTAAATGTTCGACATGCCTGATTAATGTGGTCTAATTTTAAATATCACTCTCTGGTATTTAAATTAATCATGGAATAATACATTCTGTAGACATTTGGCATTATTCGTTGGACGAGGAATCTGTCGCTAGGCCTCAGCTTACACAGGTCAACACAAATAACTCTTCCCTCTCCCACGCACATTCAAAAGCATGGCCATTAGCCCGCGAGACAACTGTGTTCGGATTTTATTAATCTTCCTAAAGTTATATTGTATGTGACCAT
This sequence comes from Zootermopsis nevadensis, assembly GCF_000696155.1. The sequence goes on from NW_019060068.1 coordinate 826,268, forward strand.
ACACACCAATCAGAGCTGTTACTAGTTGGTTCATCGGGTTTTTGACTACGCTGTATTGACTGCTCAGATTATTTAGTGTGCAAACCAAATGTCTCGACCCATGGTTATTACAGGCCAAATTTTGTAAACCAAATGCAAACCCTGTCAATGTTAGCCAAGAGCAGAATGTAACTGCATAAATAAGGTCAAATATTTACGCTTCTTTTGCAAACAAATTGATATAATGAATGCAAAATGGGGAAAGTCGTGTCTCTCCGTCCAGTCCGTCCGCTTGTTTCATCTGCAAAAATTACTAAACGGATTTCGGTGTGTTTAGAGTCTACGCTAAAAATCATTAGTAAAACATTTACTGCTCAAAATGCTAGTAGCTTTTATTTTAGCGATTTTTCACTGTGGTACATGTTTTTATGAAATACAGGGGAAAATATGACATTTGAAAGCGTCGATGTTGGTCTTCTGGGTTGGCGCCTACCTACAAATCCACATGGCTTTACAACCCAGACCGGAGATAAGGTCTAGCTATATCGATTGGGTCCAACAGAGTAGGTTCAACCTGAGGAAGGAAACAGATTTCAGTCTCAGAAACGTCGTCTTTAATTAGAAATTAGGGCGATGAATAAGTCCAATAAGTTTATTATTGTATTAATACACCATCGTAACAAACCGCCAGACTTAATTTAGGTAAGATAACAGAAAAGAAGATAAATACTTCTGATGTCAGTTTTTTCATGAATGTAATTTCGATTTGTTCAGTTTCGAAGTAGGTTAGATTAATTGGATTAGATTGGGCTGGTCTGAGAATGAACACACACGGCCGGCAGTGAAATTCGGTTCCATTCAAGTTCGTGCCTCGAGCAGGGATATGAGACAGACCATATCATGTCAAAAGATCTGAGGAATGATTACAATGGTTTAACGTTACAGATAATCAATAACATAAAAGAAGAAACACAGCGAATGAGCGGTAGAAAACCATCCGCTATCTCAATAGCTGGTAAGACGTGCATTTTGTGTTCAATAAGGACAACAGTCAGAACCAGTTTATATTACTGTTATTTTCGCGAAAGGGAAATTAAATCATGATAACGCCAATAAAGTGACCTACTACGATAAGTTAACAACCTGGATTCGATTCCCTGCATGTCTGTAATGCTTCTGAAATCAATTCAGCCTCTTAAGCAGTTAGTACAAGGAACGCCCTTTCCGGGAAACAAATAAAAGAAGCGTAAACATTTATTCGTTTACAGAATCCTGAGATACTGAGTCAGGGAAACTATCATCTTAACGAAATGTAAAACTCCATGTTATTTCAACCTAAAATGGAAAGGAAAAAAAACATGGCTTCTACCTGAAATATGCAGCTGTTATTCGGCACAAGGTACTTGTAACAGGTCCAAATGTCTTAATATTGTAATGTTTCTTATATACTAGTGCCATGAAATTCTTTATTCTGTGTTTGAGACAAAAAAAATTTTGAAAGGGTTTCTGCTTTGTCCCAGAGTCCATAAGAATTTCGAGAGCTATAAATTATTCGAAATGTCATCACAAAGCACTGATCGTAGATGGCGGAGGTAATTTAAAAAGCAGGTCGGGGGACCGCGTGCAAATGTATTATAAAAAAAACAGCCGACCAGAGAACGGGAACACGAGGAGGACTGAAACTCTTAAAACAAAGGACTGAAATAGGACCGGGTGTTTCGCCATCCTACAGCCAAGCGCTACCGCTGGGTGAAACGTAACGTAATATGGACGTCTTTTACGAACATTAGACTAATGACATTTCGCGTTACCTTCTCACCGCCGTGAAATCCTCAAATCATACTCAGATTCCGTAGCCTGTGATTCTCATCAGATCACGATAAAGGTGAAGGTTTTCAACTTAACCTTAACATATAAAATTCTTTGAAGTTGAGTCGAGATAATAAGTTATTTGTGGTAAAAATAAAGCTGCCCCGTGCAAATAAATTCATTTGGAAATGATGTATATTATGACAGAAACTCTAATGGACGTTCGATCTAGGAATACAGACATTTTCTACACCCACTTGAATTTACATACAGGCATACATCATACTCGCAGCCTTTGAAACCCAAAATCTCAATGAATATTCTGTCACTTTTGTATTTGAGAAATTAAAAAGGAACAACTTCATGAAGGAGAGAATACTTCCATTTGATACACCACAAATTCCGACAGCGAGATATCAAGCCCTCCTGACTATCGACTGTGAAACAAAGGGGCTTGTGTGATGTCTGCGAGAACACAGCGGTTTCCATGGCAGACATTTCCAATGCCGGTCGAGGCGACGTACAGACTTCCAGTCTGCTCAACTCACCGTCACTGTCCGTTCCTTTGTAATATTACCTACAGTTGCAACTCGCATTGCAAATTCAGACCGAAATCATAAAAACGTCTTTCAGCAGTACTTTTGTCCTACAGCAGGCTTTCAGAGACTTGCGAGTGGGCGGATGAGAGCGTGGACAATTTTAAGAGTGATCTGATATTGAGTGACCTGCTGAATGGGAGACCTGCTGAGTGGTTGAATCAGTGGGTGAGTTAATGAGTGAAGAAGTGATCGAGTTGGTTCGTAAATTAATGAGTGGAGAAATGAGGATGCGCTTCCTTACAGATTTCTCCACTTCAGCCCTGACAATGGAGACTGTATGTACCTCAGAAATTTTATATACCTACGAGTCTACACGGCGTTACAACCCAGAACATTATCGTCACATAATCCGGCCACTGAACTCGAACATCTCAGCCACAATAACTGGTCCGACAGGGATTCGAATTGGGTATTTCACAAGCGCATAATACGTCATTTACCTTCTCTTGACAGCTCTGTTAGACGTCAAATACAACCCAGGAATAAAGCAGTTATAATATACGCCTACGTACGACAGACTAGGAAATCCTTGAACTACTTATTCACGACTGTTCTTTGAGTGACAGTTTTAACCAAAATCATAATTTTCCTTTCACTATCCGTTTACGAATACATGGGTGTAAACTACAGTATGCCCACAAATTAGCGGACGATTTTATTTATTTATAAAACATATTAAAAACTACAAAACAGTCCACAGACTTGAAGGTTTTTCACAAGTGATCACAAATTTCATACACAAGTTTTTCGTGTGTGTTACAAATACATAATTACAAGTCCTTCAAATAGTCCGCTAATATATGAACACCCGATACTTTAAAACCAGAATGACAAGACACAGCAAACTAATATTTGCTTCAACGCTGGTACAGAAACCTTTTCTGAGTCCAAAAGGAATAATATTACATAAACCCGTACTTCACAAAACACAAACACCATTCATTCCACTTGACACATAAATTGAAGAAAATGGCGGATGCCAGCTATTGTTGTTTTGATAAACAAACAGATATAGGAGATATTTACCATGATTAAATATCGCAGGCAGCATATCTTTTTTTATTAGAAGCACTGAAAGAGAAGTTTTGTTATTATGACGGCATGCGCGCCTCCATACCCTCAATCCGCCTGCAACTGACGGCTTCTAATTAAAGAGAAACTTTTAATATGTACAGTGCAAGAGCAGCTGAAGATAACAAACTTCCCTAAATTATTGAGATAAACATTATCATAAGAAGAGTTTTAAAGGTCTTGAAAGAAAAGTTTAATTAACAAAACTTCTCATTAAATATCAAAGTCAAACATCCACTAAGAAACCCAATTACCCAATTGTCATTTCCCTTCAAATTTCAAGATGACTTCAAAGTCTGTTATACAAAGCCTGGATTTCAGGTCACAAGGTCAATATGCCTCTCTCTTTCTAACGAGCTTTACGGTATTCATTACCGTGTACATAAAAGCCTGCGACTGATTCCTATCCTAAGCCAGCTGAATCCATTCAACATCCTCATACCCTGCTTACGAAAAATAAAAAAACCCACACATCTTAACCTGTCTCCCAAGTGGTTTCTTCACTTCACTTTCTCGTTTAAAAAGTTGTGTGCAGTTCTTATCTCTCCCATGCGTGCTACATGCACCGCCCATTTTTCAACGTACTTAATTTTATCTCCGTCATAATACTTAGTGAAGACTATAAAGTATGAACCTCCTCAGTTAGCAACTTTCTCCAACTTCCTGTTACTTTCAAATATTCTCGTCATCAGCCTATTCTCAAAGACCCTCAATGCACATTATATTCCTCTCATGAGATGATGGAACACGTTTCAGGTCCATGCAGAACTTTGTTCTTATATTAACAGAGACTGCTGTTATGTCAGCATATAAAGATTCACTAAAAATGCAGTATAGTTTTCCTACAACTTCGTTGTACACAATTTTGTATATTAATTTTATAACCAAAAACAATTAGCTTTCTCAGACCCTGTAAAATCTGTCTGAAACCGACTACCACCACCCGCAATTCTCCTTCAGGCTGGGTACAGATTGTGCTAAAATTTAACACGCACTGTAACACAGGCGTCTCCACGAGATTCCGGTTGGCAGAAATGGAAACAGTTGTTCAGTGCCATCATAATCAAGCAAACACGGTTATTATGAAAAAAGTTATAGGCTTTTATAGTAGGTCAAGGTTACTGAAGTTCCTTGTTCCAAGGTCACTTGGAATCAATGTGTGATTTTCGCTCGCAGGCGTCTGCAGTTACACGAATACCACACAGTTGTCTCGCCCACTCACAACAACGGAACATTATTCATACGTGAAACCATAACAGAAAACCTTCACGCAGTA
>NW_019060068.1:831019-866485 GCF_000696155.1 Zootermopsis nevadensis
CAATAGTTAACAGTGCCCAGAAACCGTTCTGGACTTGGTGGAAATCCCTAAAATCAGATTTGGGGGATAGAAATGCAATGCCTAGTCGGAAATTACAGTGCACCACTGACGCTTCGAATTAGGGAAGTGTACTGTTTGAATGTCGACTAGAACCGATCATTCGAACACAGAGATTTGAGGTGTATCTCATTCCTCAAAGTTAATTGAGAACTGTTTATCAAATGCTTATATAAATTTTCGCGGTTTATACAAACAGTTCAATAAGAAACAGAAGCAGCCCATGTCCGACACCGCATAGTATAAAATAAATTGATAAAGATTCTGATTTGTATTCAGGAAGTATCCAGTTCGAATCTCGGGTGTAGAACAAGCTACTCTGTCTCAAGGTGTTTGTTTACCCTCGTTGCTTGAAGGACACTTACACACTAATGGATACAGTGAAAGATGCAGTCACAGTTTCCTCCCACGTCCTTCTCAGTTCACCGGGTGAAAAAACAGAAAAAATGCAGGCCTTTGGAAATCAAGAAAGAAAAACAAAAAAGTATTTTCAACACCTAAACAAGTAAAAGACATGCATAGACATTTTTCTAAGCTTAAAATCACAAGGCATTAGAGTGTTATAATGTTCCATGTGTTCAGAACATAGCACTCTAGCCATGAAGCGAGGTTAAGATCACAGAGCGTTAACATGTTTTAAATGGAGTGTGTTGTTCTGTGGCGAACTTTTAAAAAAGTCCGTCCCCACGTCAGCTTCGGGACGCTACAATCTTATAAGAGACGATGAGTTTAATGGGAGTTCCGGAGCGGTTGCTACACGGTGTCAAAAACGTAGCTACGTTACTGCAATTTGGAATGTTATACAACGCGCAACGTAATTTCGATTACAGAATCAGATTTTCCTAGTTTCTTTTCATCTCTGCCAGCAACTGAGCCAGATAAGCTCTCGACAGAATAATTTTCTAAACTTGTTAACTCATCATAATCACATTCTATCAACACAGCGCCCTCTTTGTGCACGTAATACAACTATTTCGACCTTTTACGTACAAGCTAATGGAATATAGTGTCATTAACATTTTGAAGCCGAAGATCGTCTTGAGGAAACATGAAAAATTCAGTCCCTATAAAAAACAAATGCTTTTCGCAAATGTTAATACCGGGCGAAATAGAGTGTTTAGTGCGTTTAACTTCCCAGAAATGGGATTGAATCTGCTGTAACAGATTTGTATTTTAAATAAATAATAATATATGCAAAGTCACAAATAATGCACTTGGAAAAGCTGAGTATTCAACTGGATTACACACTTCCACTTTTCACACTCCGTAACGAAAATAAACTGCATTTTCATTCATCCTGTTGGTTCGATTCTGGGTAACACAGCTTCAGTCAATGTTCCACCCACACAAACATGACATTTAATTTATTATAGAGTAAATGGATTTTGCTCCAGATGAAAGTCTGTTAAGTTGCATGTCTTGTACGAAAGAATAGAAGCGAACAGAGCATCCCACAAAACGATCATCCACTGTCAACATACAAAAATATACTCTGGTGAAGAGCTAATCCTTGCTGGTGGAATCAACGCCAAGTTTTACCGAAATCAGTCAAGTATTTTTTGGAGATTAAACACCGCAGACAGACGGATATGACATTCCCTTTAAACGGTCATAAAATTCTGTTTGTAAAAAGAAAGCCCGTTTTGTCGGCTAAGAAACGCGTAAGAAACGCGATTATGCTGTGATTTCCTTTTCATGTCGCAAAAAAGAAATGCTTGTTAATGCTTTCTGAATGGACGTGTCATAATGTATATATTTACATGAGAACCTGCTAGTTTTGCAAACCTGCCCATCATCAACCCACGCTCAGACCAAACGTAGCCTCATTCTCAGTTTTTAGGCAAATCCTCTTCATGCGTTGCTCGAAGCCTGCTTCTGTCCAGGTGCACGAAAATCTCCATATTTGGTTTCAACATCACACGGAGACCCTACATGGTCATTCTATTACTGGAAATGGAGAGTTCTTGAGAGCTTCTTTACAGCTTCCATAGTCATTCTATATTCTATTTATTAGATATCAACTTCATTCAATCCACATTTATATGCACATCTGATTCCTATTCACAGAATTGACTTCAGTCATTCGAACCGTTGTTATAATCCTTATTACGTAATACATATTTATATATTTTAGTAATCGATTGGTTTCATTTGCAGTGTGTTTTAAAGTATTTGTATTTGTTTCTCACTACTCCCTTTGCTATGTAGTTTACAGGTAACTCGATTACTGTTATCCAGTTGTATATATTATTTTGTTTTTCTCTGGTCCTGCACCTGTAACTGGCTTTTGGTTGCCGATGCAGGGCACTAATAATAAAGTACTGAATTATATTGTAGCAATCTTAATCACTATCGCATTATTCTTTTTACCATCACTTCCCTTATTTATATTATTCCGCTATATTTATTGTATTTCCTTTTGTTGATAAATTTCCGTATGGTATTAATAACACCAACTCCATCGACAGTTTCTTATTCTTTGTGAAATTCTTCGCCCCAAATTATAATATTCACATGTAACAAAAAATTATGAAATTTTAGGTTATTATTAAAAAAAATATATTCTGGGTATTACGTCATGAAGTCTTGTAGATGGTAATCAGCGATTCAGGCACGCCCAGAAGACCACAATCCAAACAGAAATTGTATTATTTATAACATAAAGAACGAGGCACACAAACAAACAGATACAGAAACAAATTAAAGGAAAAAGTGAATGAATTAAAAATGCAAGAAAATAAATAACAAAGAAATGAACACAGTATAGGAGGGAAGGAGAAACGACAGAGAAATTCTATGAGCGTATTTTAGTATAAAAGAGAGTAAGAAACAAAGAGACAAAATAATTTATAACTTATATACTACAAAAGCCAGCAATTGTTCGGCACGTCGTCTGAACGTACTACGCAGGCGCAATTCATCATTGTGCATAAAGAATAATACATACGTCACACTTCCACTCACATTCAGACCGGCCTCTTTTGTACGACGTCACATTGGGCTTGGCAAAGTGAAACCTTCTTTCATACAAAACACAAAAATTATAAATAAAATAGTTTGTGGGAGAGATATGGGGCGTGGTGCTCGAATCATGCAGTATCAGGCGTGGCTCAGGTTTTGTGCGGGGCGGAGAAACAGACGCGAATCAGAAACCCATTATCAAAATGGGTACTTACAAGAAGGTTATAATAAAAGCTGGCATCTATTTTAGTCAGAATACAGAGAATTACTTTATGAGGAATTAATGACAGGTTGCAATGTTATCAGCCTGTTGTTAATTACGTTAATTAGGAGCCAGTCATGTCGAATGGCAGCAGCAGTATGTGACTATGAAATATGAGACACTAGGTCATTTTAGGGCTGTAACATCTGCAGAGACAACAAACCAATAATTTTCCTGAAAGAGGCTGACCAACAGATAGGAATACAGATACAGTTTCCGTTATCAGAGTTTCCAGTCGGCCTTCGTTGTCCTTTCCAGTCGAATTATATAGCTATCAAATCTCCGAACCAACATGGCAACCTACAAATAGTATCTATGTGTGACGGTAATCATTATATTAGGTCCGTGTTCATCAATATTATAGCTACTTTTGCTTAAAAAAGAGCTGGTTAGTTTTAAAGCTTGAATTCTGTTGTGTGTTGAACGTCGGGTTGACAGCCCGCCTAACAACAATTTTTTGTTATAGTTTAAATGTTTATTGTAAAGGACTCTATTTTAAGCAGCTTACCTCTTTTAGTAGAGTGGACCATGTAGATGTTATAGGATTTCAGACTTTCGCGGCGAGTACAATTAATAAAATCCTCTCGGGCAATCAGCCGCGTTAACTGGTTACCGTAGTAAACCGACGTTTCGGGAACAAACTCTACCCCCATCTGGATCCTCGGAAGTCGCCTGTTACAGACGACTTCCGAGGATCCAGTCACATCTGAACCCTGAAGATGGGAACAGAGTTTGTTCCCGAAACGTCGGCTTACTACGGTAACCAGTTAACGCGGCTGATTGCCCGAGAAGATTTTATTAATTGTACTCGCCGCGAAAGTCTGAAATCCTATAACATCTACATGGTCCACTCTACTAAAATAGATCAGCTGCTGAAGACACAGTCCATTACGCGGTGAAGTCAGCAACAGAAAATATGTATACAATTTAGAAGTCATGGCTATTAGCTTCGAAAAAGTAAAGAGAACGACCTGAAGATGAGAAATCCGTAAGATCTTCGAAGGCCTATTACTGAGACATACCCTGAGCCAGTTACAGCCAGATCACATCTTCACTACCTATTTCTTTATGAACCATTTTAATATTATTCTCCCACCTATGAATAGGTCTACGGATATTTTTAAAACAAACCATTTATCAGTTTCTTAAACCACGCAAAATACAAGTTTTACTCATATGTACATTCTTGATGAAACTCCTACCAATGTTACGCGAAGAGCAAGCATTTTAAAGCACGATGTTCGGTGTTATATAAATGCCCTTATCATATGGTTTAGGTCCAAGTAACCATTACATAAACTTAATGTAGCACGAACTACGCCATTGTGAATTCAATAAAAGTTGGCTTAGAGAGCACAAGATACAAATTTAGGTCTAACTTTATAGATGAAATCTGTTGTAAACCAACGAACACAACTTTTTTTCTCGTTCCAGTTATGTAACTTCGACTGCAGGCTGTAATACTATTCTTCTATCACCATTTTGTCGGAACTAATTAAATAGGCGGAGGCTAGGAAACGCGTCTCGTTAACTACCACATGGACCGGTCTTATTCTCACATGTTCCAAGTTTTTATATATTCTGGTCATGACCGATTTCATCGACAACAGCTTATAAAATGTAATTGGTAGGATAACGATTAACACAATTATCCGCCATAAAATCGGTTTCCCAAATGTCAAAATAATATCTTTCATATAAAGAACTCTGATATGTATTTTACGTGTCATGTTATATCAAAGAGTGGTATAGTATTTTCACAATTAGTTCCCAACATTATCACATTGCAGATGGCAATAAAACACAAGTCTCTTCGCAGTAATGCCATAAGATGACGTGAAGAATCACAAACATGAACAAAGAATACCTGTAAATAACATGTACAACTTTACGTAGAGAATAATATCTTCCGAGTGAAGTAGTGAAAGCAGACTTAAATTTTTGTAGCGGTTTTACGAAGTGCATTAAATTAACTTATACTAGAAAGTCGTGTCCATCTGCCAGTTCAATCACCAAAAATTCTCGACAAAGTTGTCAGCATTTTCTGACAGCTGCGGTAAACGTCGTCTGACGGACTTGTCTTCGGCCATTCTGAACATTATAAAACGTACCAGCAACTAGCCTTCCAACAGAGCTGCGTTTAAGACATACAATATATACTTCTTAACAAGGTATTATAACTTTTTTCTTGAACATTTAGAAACCACGTGGTTTGAAGTCCTTTACACAGCCGTTACGTTAATTTTCTGCTTCTAAAACTACAGATTATTAATTTAAATCTTTCATTAATAATGGAAGGCCGGATGGGATAATAGACGAATAAGTGAGTAGGTGGTTAGAACACAATGGGGTAGGACAAGATAAGGCAGGATGGTCCAGAATAATTTTATAATAATAATAGCAAATTTAGATGTTTCACTGATTTATGAGTCGGTGTGTATTTATATAAAATGGTTTTATATATACCTTCTATGAAGAAGAATGTACCTAGAACAGAATGCGAAATCCGCAAACGATAATAAAAGGGAAAAAATACAGAAGAAAGCGAAAGAATAGAGAGGAAATAATTTCAATGAAAAACCTAACTGTACAATACAGAAAAATTAAAACAACACCCGTGTACGCAGCGATGAAGTGTGTGAAACAGATGCTACTCGTCCATAAATCCAGCAGCCTCTCTTATTATACAAAACAACCCAGTGCGTTCACGTGTCTGAAATGAAAATATCCTCACATTGTCACAAAAAATCTAATCACGATTCCACAATGGGCACCGTCAGAAGAATCTAACTGTAGCTCCTCAACTGCTGCAAGGAAACAGTTTTCTGTATTCGACAGAGATTTTTAGATATTTCGGTCAAGTGATGCATTAACAAAAGCTGAATAATTCCTAATGGTCTATCAGCACAAAAGTATCCTCTGTATCAAATGGCGCATATTTAAATACAACACCAGACGTACGCACAAACGCCATGTTGATATTATTTATTGCATAAAATAAAAATTATGCAAATGAGTAAACGCAAAATATCACGTTGGTCACATGTTCTTCGATGACAATTGCTAATAGACACACACACACACACTGAGTTTTATAAGTTGGATGACACTTTCAGCGTTGTCTTTCATTGCAAAAGTATTGTCTAATGTTTTTCCATGAATTATTTAACTGTCGATAACTTATGCTCATAAAGTAATCAAGTGAAAATGGGGTGTATATATATATATATATATATAATGGTTTACTTTTTACTTGCCTAGTACCATCAAGTTAAAAATACAAGGGACTTACAGTGGTAATAATAATAATTCAATTCTTTATTATTATAGTGCTGCATCAACGGCCAGAAGGTCAATTACAGATACAGTACAAGAGGAAAAACACAACAATAAATATAGCAAAATAACAAACATATGTCGATAATAATAATAATAATAATAATAACACCGCTAAAAACAACGAAGACTTCAAGGTCTCGGCTCTATAAGGCCCATGCTTGTGCCAATGATAACACCAGTAAATGTAAAGTGTCTCTAAATAAACTACCACCCAGTCTACCAATAAACAAAGCGGTAGAAGGAAAATGAGTTTTTGAATACCAAATCTCGGTTTCTGCTGTTCCCGCAAACACACGAACACTCGCGTGTCATTGAAAACAGCTGAAAGAATAAACGTTGTTCGAACTACGAACAATTACTTTCAGGATGGAGAGACGCATCTAATGGTTATCCCTGTCCCTGTATTGAATGCAATGTAATCAAGTACTACTATTATGACAAAACAAACAGTTTATAAAAATAGCCTTCAAATCGCCACAGAACAACATATGGGTAGAATTATATATGCTGGTAGTAACACCCATAAAGCTGAAGTGGGCTAGAAATATATAGCATAGAACATGCGGGATTAATGTTGGCAGGTGGCAGTAGAACGCAGTCACTTCACCAAGGGTTGTACAAACGCTTGCAAAGCTGGATTCAAACTCAGTGTCTTCACAGACTTCACGGCTACTTTACAGAAAATAGCTACATTGTCTTATTCAACTCTCTAAAGCAAGAAGCTCAGCTAAATAATAATTAAAAATAGAGTTGATACCTCAAAGAAAACACAATACGTCTTTATGATTACTACTTTCTGAGATGATGCTACGTGCAGTCTGGTAGAAGTTTACAGACGTCTCTGAGGTGTTAGCTGCATCCATCATGAGGGCGATGATGGAGGTAACATTGAAACGTTTACCAGACTAAACGGCGCAATATGACGGAAGACAGTTATATTCATACTTGCCGCCGTGAGAAACTAAAATCTCACAACACTTCATTACAAAGATCAACTGATAATGCTGTTTAAATAAATAATGGTTGTTTATTCTCAGATTCAAATAAAACCTACAAATAGGTCTACAATTGGCAGGGCATACATCCTGAGTGGAGAAAGCAACCAATGTCCAAGCTGATCTACAACATATTGGAAATTAGAAGACAGAATAGCTTTCAAACTCAGCAACAAGATTTTCAGATAAGATACCTCGGGGCTTCCGAAAACCAACAAAATAGAACCGAGGTCCTATTCCATTATTCCATGCACTCGGTATTCTTTTAATTATCTTATATTGTGATTGACGGCCACTTTTAATATATTTTTAATACTATTTAAGATTTTCAGAATTTATTCTTCTATTATTTTCATCATAAACCTCAGTGCTATTAGTGTTATGAGATAGTTAATTTTATAGTAGTTTAAAATTATTTAATAAGAATAAAGAGACGCTGCAAACTATTTATATTGAATACACGGTTACAATATTATACAGCCGAGATTAAAATTCCGAACTTCCCCCGATTACTGCTAGCACGCCACTATCATTGTAAAGTATAACCAGAATCTAATTTCGCAATTCGTACAGCACTGCTTGCCGTGTAATGAAGGAGAGAGGTGGAAAAGTTTCAAACACTGCTCCGAAGAACACAATATAGAAATAGTTCCGTAGCCAAGGGCAAGATCAAAGGAACGAAACAGTAGGTAAGATAAAGACAAGCAGAGATTCTACAGATGTGTACAGAGATGAAGCAAGCGATGGAAGATTTTCTTATACCTCGGGGTGTTTCAGTAACAGACTGAATATTGGACTTTCGTGCAGCAAGAGATACACAGAAGTGATTCGGCACTCAACATGTATGTAATGCTTTACTGTACGTTTATCCAAATTACTTATCTAGAGAAACTAACATCCTTGAGCAACTGATAACTTTGCATTTCGTAATTAAACATTTTATTTTAAAAGACCTAAAGCTTCATAACACTGTTATGGCATACTGTTTCTCTACGATAAATCACAATGTACAGTGTCACATGGTACTAGTTCACTATCCAACCAACACTTCCGTCTTCCGAAAAGCCGTTTTCCTAGACGTGTTGCGACGAACAGATCGGCTTGCGAGATCAAGTCATTTGTATCTGAGTGACTCTGGGCTTCTCAAGAAGTACTCCGGTCCAAGGTCTTGTCTGTATTTTAACAGGATATTGTCATTTAGAAATTTACGGGCTGTTTAGCAAGTAATTGTTTCGTTGATATTTTAAGCTGAATGAAGATGTTCACTGGTAATTTTATGTATTTACTGTTGCTGTGGGGAAAAGTAGACCTACGGAGACTATGTAGGGTCTATGGAACTCTTGATTTTGGGGCCTCATTTGCTGTATTTTATATGTTATGGTTTGGGTGCATATAAGCCTACTCTGTTTTTGAAAGTACTTTCGCTATAGCGTATTATTATTGTTATTATTATCATAAGTGGCTGGTAAGGGGTAGTAGCAGGGATTTATCCCTTAACCTCAATTTCCTATCTGGATCTGCACCCTTCCTTTTCAGTAGGTGCCCGGGGCTTTTGCCCCGGATGTAAAGCGATCATCTGGTGCCGAAGTATAAAAAACGCAGAGCTTAAAGCCTCCCCCGTGTCTACAAAGTGTGGCGCCTAAGACTAATTATTCATTATTCATAACTTGCTCAGATACTTCCGGAACATGGCTTCTATTTGACTGCATTCAACATGGAGTTGTAAGTTTAAGAAGGCTCTAGTGACACAACCGTCAATTACTGCATATTTTTGTTACTTAATACTGTAACAGATCAGAAAGGTCAGACGAATTCTATGTTGAGATTTATTCGCTTTGTAATACACTGACTAAAATCAGCACTGGATTGTTTTTAGTTCAGCATTGCCAATGATCTTTTGGAATGCTCACACAAGTCGCTACTGAAGATTGCATTTCAGCGTAAGTCTGTTCCTAAATTATATATAAACAGGGTTAATTATTATTAAAATATTATTGTCTACGTAGCTAATCTACATCGGTACCAAAACATTTTTCATAAAAGAAAAAAAATGTTTCTCAAACAGAGAGAATAATGCGAGATAAAATTTGGTAAATATTTTGAATTTAACACGTTTATCGATTTAAAAGAGCCGTTACTTCTGTATAACGACGCAGTTCAATAAAAAGTAATGATCATATTGATGATAAGTTGGGAAAGGCAGGTGGAAGATACGGTCGTGGTCTGTTTTAGAAGAATCGGATTCACTCGAACGACAGGAAAATTGCAAGTAATTGGTCTGAATGTTCATGCCCAGTCACCAACGAACCAAGAACATCGTGAACACGAAGCTACGTCCCTACTCTCATCTCAATGCAATGCGACGCACGGGGCATGCTGCATCAATCAACACCTTTCATAGGAGAGAAGAGGAGCGCTAGTTCACGTTTGTTTAGAATGCAAACACTCAAGTACATTGAACAGCAGTACCACTTATGACTTAAAAACACTTCTCGGCCCTGTTAATGTACTGTTCTGCTTCCAAGCATCTCAGAAATACGATTAGTGCCTACGAGGTGCGATCGGAAAGTTTCAAGACTGTGTCAATAGAGGGCGAACCAGATGTAGTACGAGCTTCTGCCGCTAGGGGGTGCGGCCTACATTCATAGTGAATCAGTGTGCCAGCCGGCATCATCGAATTAGCATTTGTTTCTTAGTTACGGGCGTTTTGGTAGTGCATTACACCGACCCTCCTGCGATTTCGGAATGGCGCGTGTGCATCAAATTTTGCCAAAGACTCGCCAAAACGGCTAAGGAAACCTATGAAATGCTAAAGCAAACATTTGGGGAGTCCGCAAACTTTTGTGTGGCATTCACGTTTTAAAAAGGGCCGGCCGAACCTCTGTCGATGATGACGAGCGTTCTGGACGACCATCTTCGAGCACAACGCCCGAAAAAGTTACGAAGATCGACGTCGTACCATCAACGACTTGTGCGACATTGTTGGGACCTGTCAGCTGATTCTAAAGGAAGAAATCCACATGCGACGCATCCTTCCTCTTTCCAAAGATGAAAATTCAGCTAAAGGGAAGGCGATTTGAGACGATAGAAGAGATTCAGGCAGAATCGCAGATGGTGCTTGACAGGCTGACAAAGAAAGATTTCCAGGGATGCTTCCAGGCTTGGCAGCGGCGCTGGGATCGTTGTGTTCACTCCCAGGGGAACTACTTCGAGGGTGATGGATGAATTTAATACCTGAGATAAGTGTACGGGTTTTTATACGCGCAGTCTGGAAACCTTTCGATCGCACCTCGTATAGCCACTCATTCATTGTGAGGTGCATCCCAATGTAACCCAATTGGTTAACTTTAGAACATAGAAATTCGTATACAAATTACAAATTCTGCAGACACATTTGTCGCTGCTCAAGCCAGTTGCCCAAATGCTGGAGCGAACATGCATTAACAAGTAGAACGTGTTTTCATTCTTCAGCATTCTTCGCACTGAAATCATTTGCTGCTGTTCGTGAAGCACTTAACACCGCGTACCCTGACAAAGAAGCACCACATAAGACAATAGACCGACTGACAACACATTTCAGGACACAGAAACTGTTTGTCCATTACAAGTGCTCGCTCATCGAGCAACAGAACAGCTGACATTACGGCTGTACAGATTTAAAGCAGTGCATCAGGTTCAACGACGTTATACGGCTGCAAGATTTAAATACTGCCATCCGTGGGTCCATGTGTGGTATTCATTGGACCAGATTATTCGCTAGCCGATGTCCTTAGTTCTGCATACAGGAGGACTCGGCACACCCTGGTCTGTGCACGGAACAGTCAGGTAGCATGATAGTTGTTTAAAAAAATCGACTTTCTTGTTTGTTGCCCGCCATCAGGGCGATTAGTGCCTTGATTATGCAGCAACAAACTTCTTCTTCCAGACTACACAGCGCAATAACCCAGAAGACAGACATCTAAAGTAATGTTTTTGAAACGGACAGAAAATGTGTGGGTGGGAGCACCCCGACCTTTGACCGTGCAAGTAGTCTGGTACCACCAGCAGTAACTGTTGCATATTTAATAGAACATCCTACACATCTGTTCGTTAATTACGAAAAACTACACAAAACAGCAATTCGTGTTTCCTCAGATTTATTACACTGCCACGTGCACATGTTTCTGTGAAGCTGTCAAAGTTAAACAGCACTCACACCAGCTTTAGGGGCAGAACCGGAACTCAGCTGTTTCCCGCCTCGGCAAGATTTTTAAAATAGCCGATCCTGTAATTCGATCGGTGGCTCTTCTGATTACAACATGCCCTGGAAAATCAACAGGCTAAGACAGTAAACACAGAAGGGAGAGTAGTTTATTTGATTAACGTCATCCCTTTCAAAGAAGCGGTACTTCAGTAATCACACGAGAAGATTTAAACACAGCTTAAACTTTCTTAGTACACTTTCGTACGTCTTATTAGCCTACGCCATGTCTTTCATGACAGCTTTTCTTTGTTTTGGTTTTAACAGTTACCATTTTATTATAATACGTGAATAGAAGTACTCAGAAGTTTCATTCAGAACTAAAATCTATTGAGATAAAGGACTACAAGAATTGTTCTGTTAGACAGAAATAGGCAGAAGGGCATTGTTCTGATATTCACTTGAAGGGATTCAAACAATTAAGAATTCCGCAGTCAGGCAGGACAATCTGTGTTTCGACAGGGACTACAACCTGGTACCTCCAGAATAAAGGCCAGATGCGTCACAGCTTTGATAACATGCTCAATACGTGGTGCGATCGGAAAGTTTCAAGACTGTGTCAATAGAGGGCGAACCGGATGTAGTACGAGCTTCTGCCGCTAGGGGGTGCGGCCTACATTCATAGTGAATCAGTGTGCCATCCGGCATCATCGAATTAGCATTTGTTTCTTAGTTACGGGCGTTTTGGTAGTGCATTACACCGACCCTCCTGCGATTTCGGAATGGCGGATTTTCATGAACAAATCAAATTTTGCCAAAGACTCGCCAAAACGGCTACGGAAACCTATGAAATGCTAAAGCAAGCATTTGGGGAGTCCGCAATGGGTCGTGCACAAACTTTTGTGTGGCATTCAAAGTTAACTTTAAATGAAAATTGTTTAGTATTTACACTTTCTGGTCTTATCTGAGTATTTCAAAGGCTTCAATATAGTCATTTTTGTTTAACGGCGCTGTCGATATCTCAGTTTATAACGCATCGAAAGATATTAGTAAATAATGAACGGGTAAGAATACCGAAGGAAGCGCTCATTATTAGTTTGCTTTCCGAGTCAACGCTACATTTCAATTATATCGTTATTAACAGTTTCGGTTCCTCTGTCAGGATCAATGTGACGGCATCTTCCAGGCCCACGCAGGACTCAGACCGGGAGGACGTGGTGGTCTGCCACGTGTTGAAATAAAATGACCTGCACTAAAGAAGCCGCTCCTTCGACTTATTCAGAAGTTCTGAAAATCACGTTCAAGTCCAATACTATACCGTGGCTGACATTTTGAACCCCCCCTCCCAAAAAAAAGAAGAAAAAAGAAAGAAAAGAGACATAAAAAAAGAAAAAAATCAACTGGCGGAGTGGCATACGTGAACATATATTCTATCGACCTCAGATATTTAATTTGATTAATCAAAGTGTATTAAGGGAATAAAAATTCCTTATTATTTTATTTCCTCCATTCCCTACAAGTCGGACTCCTTGTTTCTCTTAATATAAGCGACACCTACATTACTTCAAACCTGGAACACAATTTTATAAATAAAAACAAACACGAATTAGCAGAATAAGACTGAAACAAATTGCACAATTACTGAATTATACATTAATAAAAGCCTTATCTGCTGGAAGAAGGCTCGAGAGGATGTTACATATCATAACATGGCATTGTGCTTATCTTTATCTGCTTTACTGAATGGCGTTTTACATACATAATGGTCAAATATGGGGAATATATCTGAAGATAAGCCAAAGATAAACGAACATGTTGTATAGAATGTACTTACTATCATTACCACGAGCCATGGTCTCGACCAACTAAAACCGATTAAAGCAAAGCCAGCGTGCAGAGAAAACGCTAAGCAAAATTTCCTATTGACACATTCCGTCGTATGCGTCAACTGTAGTAAAACAGGCGGACTCTACACAATGACTCCACGGAGAACAGTCATTCTTGAGAAGCTTACAGTTGCTCAGCTCGTCTGCACCCAATTACGCCATTGACACTTTTTCTGAGTCAGTCATATTATGTCCTGTTTATTTAAGATTAGTTTCAATATTATTAAATAGTTCATCATCGCCTACGTCTTCTAAGTGACATCTTCCTTTCAGGTTTCCTCTCTAAAATATCGTGCGCATTTCTCGACTCTAATATGTGTGCTACATGCGCTGTCCATTTCATTTCCTTGATGTAATTGCCCTAACATTATCTGATTAAAAGTACGAACTACGAAGCTCAGTTCATGTGACGACGTCGGTCTTCTGGTCGTAACACCCTGTGGACTTGTAGGTACCATAAGATCTACAACGGCCTTGAGAACCTCAAATCTCCTCAGTCTCTCTCTTTACACGTTTCGGTAAAATGTACCACCATTAGGATTTTAACTACACTCGTACTAACTCCATACAAAATAACAACGGAAAATATTAAATAAGAGGGTGAGAACAATCAACAAGATTATCTAAAAGGAGACAACTGAGATAAGATAAATTAAAACTTTCTCGGGATGAAACCCGTTCGAATCTCGACCGGGTTCAACTCTGACCAGACAACTGTTTTTACTCAAAGAAATTCACTTCTTAAGGATATTTCAATATGCAATAACGTTTTGTAAAAATAATCTCTACGTATATTCAGAATCACAAATGAAGCATTCCACACATGCACACACAAACTATTACCGACATTTCAGTTTTCCTGCCTTCCTTTTGGACTTAATTGCACAAAGTTCATAAAATGGGGAGGTCGTTTCTCTCCAGGAAACTCATTCCGAAACAGAATCACATGATGGATAACCAACAAACATTCAAGAGCATTATTCCTTGTCAAACACCTGTTTATCCTTACCATTTAAGCGGTACAATGTTCCGTTATTAAAATCAGATTTACGTTAGTACTCGCTCTGTATTCTTCGAATCGGACACTTTTCTGTCAACGACAGTTTTCCGTACTGAATTCCATGGCTTTTAAGCTCTTTTTTACTTGTGTATTTAAATTCTAAGGTTAAAGAGAACGTGTTTTAAGTCGTCGAGGGACGTACAGCTGGAGGCGGAGCTGGCATAACCACATATGACCTAACACAAGCTTCTGTCGCTACTGAACAAAACCCTTTTGCATTACCAACAGGCAGCAGGCCTGCACCAAGGGACGACCCACTGGGCATTCAGTTCTACAAGCAATCACATTATGGCTACTTCTAATACCGGTACGGTTCGAAGAATGAAATCCACACTCTAGTCGAATAGGAAAGGTTTCTCCCCATGAGACAGCTTTCAATCCAAAGATTGGATTCTACTAAAAGTTAAATCCTGATTAATTGTTAGCACAGATTTATATATCACGTTTTAAATGACGTTTATTACTCATATGATAGCAAGTTCATTTTAGTGCTTTAGATTTTGTAAGTCAGTGGTTTGATCGTCATATCACTGTACAGACGACGAAGAATGACTATTATGTGATAGACACGTCTCTTTGCATCTGTAGGCGGTCTCCTCCATTGACAGTGTGAGTACGCGTCATCCTATGGTGACAGAGAACCAGTTCAGAAAACAAACAATTTGAAAACAAAAAAGTGTTACTAAAACGAGGGAATAAGGTGAAATTAAATACATTTTTTCAGCATTGTATTGGTTTCATTTTGAAGATATTTCTGTCAAAAACTTAAAAAAAGTGTCCTCTCCTTTGTCACATACGAGTCCCGACACCCTCCCGTCTTGAGAGCAAAACATTAACGCGTCTCACATGAAAAAGTGCACTGCTATTAAATTTCATTTCATCATTGACACCTGCGCCTAAATTTCACTAGTCACTCTTCTGACAGAAGCACATATAGACAGGATATTAGGGTTTAAAGACAAGCAGACCAGTTTGTCACTGATAAACATTTCCGAATTCTTCGCAGGTGATGTCATCGTGACCACGAGTTGGTATATAACTCTGCAAAGAAAAGTGATGGCAGCTGTGCGAACTGACCTGTTAAATGTTACTGTAGCAGATCTTTGCCGAGAAGCTGATGGCGATGACTCCTGTTTGTTTTGATGACCCTCTGACAAAAATCGGCGTAGTTTGACAGCTGGCTGATTAGACAATGACCTGTCAACGGTCATGTTGCCAGATTCCTGCGGTAATTTGGCCGACGAGTCCACCACCATACGGTTGTGCTGTCCCTGCTGTTCAGCGAACAGATGTGGTTGATTAGGATGTGAAACTGACCTGTGAAAGGTCATGGTAGCCGATCTTTTCGGTACAGCAGCTGATGATGTTTGCACCATGTCATGGTGATTGTGGTGTCCTTCCGAAAGGTACCGCTGCAGTTTTGATCTGGGGTGTTCAACAACTGTTGGTGTCAACTCCAGATTGAGGTCCAAATCTAAATCCCACTCGACTGGGATCTGCCGACAAGGCCACTCCAGCATCCGAAACGCACCACACTTCACGACCAACTGATTCTTCATCTCAAAAACGCTCGCAACTCGCCTTCCAACCTTCTCGCCTCTTCTTTCGACACACACTACGGACATCTAGCGGGGTCCAGACGTAATATCAGAATCACCTCCACCTTATCTCCCGTTGTCAAGGCAACACAGGCAACCACGAACATTGTGCGCAACACGTTGCTATAGTAACAGACTTCCCAAACGATTGCTACTTCTCCGACATCTCTGGTCGATTTTGAAAACAAATTTCAGCTCCAACCACGACACCTGTTGTCATTTCAGAAACTAACATATAAATGCTGCTCCATAACATGCAACGCCATCTAAACGCCCAATACTGTAACTACAATTGTAGAAACTGCAATATATATGTAAAAATCCTGAGAAAATTATGGAACATTTACGTAAGTCCTTTACATTGAAAATCTATCAAACAGAACTTTTACCAGACCAGTTCCCAGGCCAACGAAAGAAACAAGGGTAGCAAACAATCACCAAAAGACATAACTAACTAGATGGCTTACCGAACCCGAAGGTTCATCACCGAATTAACGAAAGCACTCCACCGGACCCTGTCCTGGGCCAACAAAATCCAGTTTCCTTCAACTCCTATCTCCCATAGATCCCGCCTGAGATTATCCTCCCATCTACGTCTAGGTCTCCCCAGCGGTCTCTTCCCCTCAGGCTTTCCAACCAATACCCAATGCACACCCCTTGGCCCATCCATGCGTGCTACATTCCCCGTCTATTTCATTCATTTTGACTTAATCACCCTGAAAATATTGTGTTTACGTGATTGAAGGTAATTCTAATAATTGCCAAATGTAAGAGATTGATTACAACACCAGAAGACATTCTATCACTAAATTGCTATAACCTTTATCCTAGTATTCATCATGGTGTCCCAACCAACAGTCCTGATTTAGACGACCATAACAATTTACATGCAAATAAAGCGAGAACGCGTGTCCAACCATTTATATAGACAATCATCTCCTCTTGTGTAACTTTTTATACTTTCGTTTTAACTACCGAAATACAAGATCAACAGAAAAGCCGAAGTAGCTTTTAATGTCTTGAAGACAGGTTCATATCGACAAATCAAACTGCAGTAATCGGGAGTCATGGGCGAACTAGGCACCTACGCTACATCTGTAATGTGCGGACGTTAATCTTTGCCCCACAAATTAAAATGTGAACATAACCTGATAGTTATAAAATTTCAGCAGTTGAAATATGGATGTGGAAAATGCTACAAACGGTGAAATAATAACATTATTGCCGTATTTTGTGATCTGCGAGATATATTGAAAACTGAATAAGGGATGGGAAATAATTAACAAATCAAACATATCTCTTGCCAATACTTTTAATTTAAATATATATTACGTTAAAATAAAGAGAAATGACCAATTACATGTACCGCCAAACATTCCCTGAAATTCAGTAGATCTTCTAAGTTTCCGTTTGACAGGAATCACTATGATGAATCCTTCTCGAGCTACCAGCCATGTAAGCTGGTTTAATGGAGAAAATATCAACGTTTCGAGAATCATCAGTACCCTGAGGACGAAGAAGGTTCTCGAAACGTCGGTGTTTTCTCCATTAAACCGCCTTACACGGCTGGTAGCCCGAGAAGAATTCGTTATACTTAATCGCCGTGAAAGCTTCAGATCATAGGTATCAGTACATCAACTTCGTAATAAATCCAGGTTCACTCTCACTTGAAGGTAAATAAATATTCAACTAAATACATAATTAACTAACTAATTCGTTGGCAAAACAGAACCCAAATTTCAACGATGTCAATGGACTGCGCCTGGAAAGCCTACTTTAATATTTGTGAAGGGCGATCACAAAGTCACGCAATCCGTATTAAAACATATTGATGGTTGCAAATCAAAACGGATCATACAACAGCCCGCGCAAGTCACGTAATGTTGTAATCTGCTTGCGCCAGTCCGTTAGTTCTTTTTTCAACAACAAAGTATCATCTATCGAAAAGTGTTTAATAGTTTCTGGGATTAAACAAGCAAACAGAGAGACAGGCCTTTCATTATGACTTCCACCTTGTGCAAAAGAAAGTATTTGCCATTCGACATCGACCCGCGGTGGAAGTTAATGTCTGAGATGCGACTCTGAAGCTAGGCTCCATTTATCTGTTGCACGCATAGTAGGATTATTGCACATGCAGAGATGAACACTGTGAAGAATATTTGATCAGTTATCTACTCTGCTGTCCCGTTAACACGTGCCAGGCCGTAAAGAGCGAGCCACGCCAAGAAAAGTTACGTGAGCGATGTACTTTCAGTGCAGAGAAAATTCATCACGAATACCGAAAAAGGGGAGAGCCATTTGTGAGAAGTCTGTGAAGTTCAATTTAAGCTTTATGTGAAGTTGGCTTCACATATGACCGATATGAACCAAAATGAGGAATGCTGCCTTCTGGGTCATCGCGCGATTCATCGCCCTGTTGATGGAGGTAGCGAGGACCTCTGAAACGCTAGTAAACTTCTACCAGACTACACGGCGCTGAAAACCTCAAATCCTACAAACCAAAATGAAATTTGCACAATATCCTTTAGTAGTTTCCTTGACATCAAATAGGCCTATTATCGAAATCAATTTCGTAGTTTCGGAGATAAAACATTCGGACTGACAGAAGGACAAGACACGGCCTACCCACTATGAATTTGTTCTACACACGTGTATGATAATAAAATTTAATTTTGTAAATACGAATAATACGCGAGTACAGTTAAATCTTTCTAAAACAATACATGTTATAACCTATCCTGAGATACAAATTATTTAAATAAAAGATGTGTAAAGCAAAAAGCATCATTATCTAAATCTCTTTCGAGATAACTTTTGAAGCATGCTGGCACGTTATTCGACACGCGTCTCAGATAAGCTTATTTGGCACAATTTGCCACTTTTCCTCACACAGCGCCTGAGACCTGTACCAGCCACACTGCGATGTTCTGTTCTCACACAGAGACGGTCCTTGTGTTGCGTCTCCCAACCTGTTGCTTGGCGCCTACTCTGTTTCATTCAAAAGCGGATTTACCCGCCGCTCAGAACACCCGCTGTTGCGTTTTCAAACTAGATCTGTAAGATGACAGAGCCAGAGACTGCATTTCGTGAAACATGGAAAGTGTCTCGGCACCGCAGGACACGCGCAGCTACGGCACAACAATTCCAGTAATTAATACTGAGTATTAGTTTCTGGAGTTTAAAGTAGGTGGTATATATAGTTACCACTAGACATCAAAGGGTTAACTTTGAGGGAGAGCTCAATCATATGAGAGCCCTTGTCTTCACAAAACGGAAATCAGAATAATCCGGTAAAAATTAATATTTCGTAACAGTAACTGTTATGATTGGTGCTTCTACTGTTGTTACAATGCAATATTCTAAAACCGGAAAGCTGTTTTTAGTGTCAAGCTACTAACTAAATTGTTAAAAACAAGCAAGGATTTCAAAGGAAGCAATGGGGAAAAAGACACAGTGTTACAGTGTTGGTACATTCCTTCCATAAACAGTTACATAATTCTAAATTAAAAATTCCAAAAGTGCAATATATGAATATCAGTTATATTTGTAATAACATAATTAATATGTTTTATATATAACAAATAACATAAACCTGATATTTAATGATTATTCTAGTGAACACAAACCTATACTTAGGCACTAATTTAAAAATATTCTATCACATTCATTACGATGTAGTTCCTGCATACGCCTATATACATGCACTGATCAGATATTGTTATTGTAGAACTTACTGTATTATTAACAAAGAATGACGAGTTAATATGCAACAGTCATTACGGGTTAATCACGTTTACAAATATTATTCACGGGAATAATATAGTTTTAAAATAATTCAGATATGTGGAAGCTAATAGTTTAACTAGCCTACGAAATCCATGGAAGGAAAGATGCAGCCATTTGAACAAAACAATGGCCCAATTTAAATTAATCTTCTAGCACACAAATTCAGATTACAAAATGTGTGACAAAGTAATGGCAGGAATAAGTTACACAAAAGAAAGTTTTCTTTGAGATTACATATGCAAACACAAGGCTACACATAAAGACGTTATTATGTGCAATTTGTTATTTTTTCTTGAAAACCATATGGGCTACTCATTTTTACCCATACAGAACTAATAAGTATACGAAATAATGATTTTCTATTAACTTTGGCGGACGCAATTCAAGACTGGTTGCCATGGTAACATTGCTCAACATCCTGTCTGGAGAAGAAGATTCGCCAACCTCCAGACACGACACCAGCCGAAGAAATCCGAACTAGAAACACTTGAAGAGGATGTCATAATCAAACTCGGTGGTGACGTTGAAGACCGGAACTTGGAAAACTGACACTTCCGGAGCTTCAGCTGCTGTTGTGCACCCAGTTTCATGTTGGTGGCTGCAGATCACGCAACTGAGAAAACAGTTATGAAATAGGTAGTGAAAAGAAACAGCAAACACGGATTGCGTTGCCAGCACGTTTTACAGGTAGACGTAACAGCTGAGCGGGTTACGTAAGGTGTGCTGCTTTGCATTTCCAAACAAACGTACAGCCACAGGCACCATTACCTTTCCTTTCATAACAATCGAAAACCAGAGGCTTATTTATGTTGATGTGCAGACAGCACCTACCCTCCACCGCTTCGCGTCTTCTTATTTAACTACTAGACAAAATGCGCACTTATTTTGTGCGAAATAAAAAACGCATACATTTTAAGCATCAGGTGTTTGCCTGGAGGGACTAAGAAACCGAAATAAAATTCCGTCAAGGTTTAAATTTTTATCCTGTTCTATGTTTGAAACAGAGTCCCCCTAAATTGAGACACTGCACAAATATGACGTTCGGTTTGTCAGACATGGACTTTAGCTCGAGCTCATCTGCATGATTGCTAGTCATGCGGTTGTGTGCGGTACTCCTTCTGGAGTACCATTCTGCCACCCATGCTGTCCCTCTCTTAATCATCCAACCCTTCCAAAAGCCTGCAAACGTAACTTCGAATATTTCTCATTAAATGAAAAGTAATTAAAGTGTCTGAAAAACACGCAAAACCCATTATCACAGCCTTGACGAGACTGACTTCTGTCTGAGCGATACTCAGTTCGAATATTAGACCAAACACGAGCGATTATGTCTGTATTTTGCGGTTTTCGTCAATATTTCAGTTTTTAAATAAGCCTCGACCACTTTCTTTCCCATACTGGTACACAAGTCATCAAACTATCTCATTCAACACAGAGCATGCTAAGCAGTTGACACAGCATCGTTAAATTATTCACCTTTCATCGCATCCAAAAAACAGTAGACTGCGTAATTCATGGAATATCTATCCCGCATAACTCAGTGATTTTAGACATGAACTATTCTGACAATTATCTCAATAACCAACAAGATATTCATATCAAGGTATTGGGACAATAAGTCCCCTTTTTGCCGATCCAACCACAGGACACACTCTCTTAACAGATTGCAATTACAGTCATGACATCCGCCACAGGGATAAAGAAACTGGAGATAAGATGAAACAATAAAATGCTCTTACATAAAGGCCGCCTTCAATTCTTAATGATCATAACAGCATCGCAAGATATCACGATAATTTCAAAAAACGTAAGAATAAATGCTATGAAGATTTAAAGCCATTGACTACAATGGCCAAGGATCATGGATTAGCCATATCCTTAGTAATGTACTTCGAAACACAGGCATCGTGCAGACGGAAACCAAGGAAAACCGGCAGCTCTACGCCAAGTGATTTCGCTTTCCGGAGGCTGAACAAACCCAAGGTTAGCTATCCTAGCTAGGGAGAGGGTCATTCCTCCAACCTACGTTGTTTAAAAAGTACGAAGATGGCTTGCTACCTCCATCATCAGGGCGATGAGTAAGGACCTCTGAAACGTCTGCCAGACTACACGGCGCTACAACCGAGAAGACAGCCATCTTCGTGACAACCTTAAATCCTCGTTTATAAATAATTTCTTATGCCTTCCTCACGGGCATATTCCTCTAACTCTTCCACATCACACGCGTTTAGCAGCATAGGAACCACGAGCGACGACCAGCGGACTGTGTACGTAAGAACATCTGTCGGTGTGACAGACAAGTTAGTTTTCTGGCGGATTTCTCATCTCGAATACTGCAAAACCATATCACTACGAAGAAACCATGTTGTGACGAGATACGCGTTCCCTTGGGAACATAACATAAGCCGATTTCTTTCAGCAACAAACTCTTTGGAAACTAGTCTTAAATTACCATTTAGGTGTATAAGCTTTTTTATTTTTAGTGTGATTATCTTAGATATTCATTACATTAAGGTAACTTCAAAGTTACTGGGTATGAAAATTCGCAAGAAAAGGCGTTTATACTAGTTTTCTGGTATCGATTAAAGAACAGTAACTTCACTCTTATTCCACAATCACCCCGTTCTAAACGCAATTCGCGTGTTTTATGCTCTGAAATGTTGTCTTTGTGCTCCCTTTTACAGCCGCCATAAACCTACCTTGAAGTCAAAGGAAGTTACCAGTTAACAGTTCCGAGCAAGACTGTCATACAAGCAAGCAGTTTCTGACCCCAAAAGTCTGTAGTTCCGTAGCTTACAGAAAGCTTTAATCACTGAAGCTTACATTTATTACTGTTTTCTGTCAAATTCAAGTGAACAAATTAATTAGAACGTTAAGGGGTTATTATTATTACGTCAATTTTAATCATTAGATCCCTAGTTTTATCGTTTTCAGAGTATACAGAAAGAAATATAACTGCAAAGTCTTGCTGTCGATCAGATTCTCTAAGACTCACAGTCTATACCATTATATCAATGTTCACACGGACAGAAAGCTACGTAGGTGGTATTTCTTTTGAGGGCTACCACAGAATGAATTCGTTGTTTTGGTTACATGATTCGCCTTAACTGATCTCCGACTCAGCACGGTTTATTTCGTCTGCTGAGAATCCGTACATGTGAGGATGCTTTCATGTCGGCTGCAAACAACATCGCCCACCCCCGCCATCTGGTGCCTATAGATAGACGATATCTCGTTCATAACAGATGTGCCACGTGCAAATCAAAATGTGTCCACATTCATCACAAAGATGCAAAATTCTTCGAGATTTTGACAAAAAGTTGGAAACCAAACCTAACTGCATATTTCGCAGCTATTAGCCTCACAGTAAAATACATACCTCGTTTATTGCGCTTCGCAGATATTGCGGGGTTTTTTTTTTTACAAATTGAAGGTTTGTGGCAACCCTGCGTCGAGCAAGTCTATCGGCGCCATTTTACCAACAGCATGTGCTCACTTCGTGTCTCTGGGTCACATTTTGGTAATTCTCGCAATGTTCTCGCATTGCTTTTTAGACATAAAGCTATTGCACACTTAATATATATATATGCACTGGGAAACCAAAAAATTCGTGACTCGTTTTATTGCGGTGGTCTGGAACCGAACCCGCAATATCTCCGAGGTATCCCTGTATTAAAACATTGTTATAGTAAGGTATCTGAGTGATAACCGAAACTAGAACGCCTTCTAGCGTGGTTTTATGGGAGCTGCATCATGAAGTGGGAGCAGTGACCTTTACTGAATTTCGATGTCATAACCAGCACAGGGATTATACTAAGCGAACATTGAAAACCTATTAAACATCCAACCACTAAATCAGCAAGGCGTAGGCCCTCATCTTGGTCGAGTATCCACAAGTGGGCGTTTTACAGCGACTTTCTAACCATATCTGCACGACGAATGAAAACAAGGCTCCAGTTACATAATGACAGGAATAACACATTAATTGGTACAATGTGGACTGGCTGTCAAAACAGACAATCTATTAGGAACGTGTTGAAGCCTCGTAAGTAGAACGACTCACAATTTCTCTGCTGACGCAAGACAATGTTTCACAGATTAGGAATTTATAGGATTATAAAGGAGGTATCAAACGTTGGAGAGTAAGTGATACAACACTCGCGTTCCGTTTTTTGTGGAAGCTCTACGATCGAGGAGAGATATGATATTCTGACATGTTTTACAATGTTTTCCTTGGTCTCTCCAGACAAATTCTTGGATAGAATAATCCATGGCTAATCAAATCTTTCCCAGTTCAACATTGAAAGTAATCCTGCCGCTTATGTGTTTCTTTATTTGCGGTTTCTTGTCGAGGACAGTGTACGGAGTTTTACCTCCGGGTCTCGTCTTCCACCTACACAACATAAGCAAGTTTCCAAGAACGCGCATGTTGAAATTTTCTAAACAAGATTCAATGATGCTGAAACATCTTACAGGATACAGGTGTACAGTTGCTCTCTGTATTTGCTGTCAGTTTTGACTGATGCCGTGCACAATGCTTGTGTTACTTCCTATTTCCCCTGCAAGGCAACCAGCATCAGCACATTTGCTTACAGCGTACTGCTACGTAAATCAAGTGGCTTGTTCTATTTGCACGAAACTACACCTCACCTCATTTTCTCTATTGCAACGTTCCTTAACAGATCTGAAATGTGGAGCATATGAACATTGTTTGCAACACAGCCAACTACCATATCAATGAGCCCGACCAATCAAGATTAATTAACTATTCATCTAACTAAATAGTAATAAACCACACATCCGTTGGTTTCAAGCACTTGCTTCCTAAAACTTTCCCAGTGTAAAATTATGCTTAAGGAAAGAGCCAGTTATGCAATTAAGTAATTTTGTGTTTTTATGAAACCCGAAGATTATCACAGTCATTCGCATCACAAAATCCAGTCCTTAGACCCTGAGTTGTGTTAATTCAATTCAGCTCATAATTTTACAATTTACTGAAGATGAATTTCAATAATATTCTCCAATTTTCCGCCACTTCTCCCAAACTATCTGTCGCGACGGTTTCTATGCAAAATATGATAGAGCCTATGCAGTTTTCTCCATGTGTGCAGGCAGCACTACCCCGCCAATACCACGATTCTTGATTTCCTCGAAGAAGCAGTAATAGATGATAAACGCAAATTATGAAGTCCTAGTTAAGTAACTTTCTTCATTCCCCTCTTAATTTTCTTTGTTATACACAAATATTCTGTCTCACTTATTCGCACACTGTTTTCATCGAACTGAACACGTTATTTAGTATTTAAGAATGTGCAAGTAGCATCTCCTTCGAAGACGCTGAATCAGCTGCAGGGGTCACGTAGCAAACGAGAAGTAGCAGGACTAACGAAGGTTCATGGTCCACTGTAAGATCGAAAACCAGAAAACGTCTGGGGAGAGAGGGAGAAAGAATGAAACCCTTCAGATCATATTCCAATGCAACTTCACTTGAAATAATATACATTTTATATATTGATAAATATACCCACATGGACAAAAGCTTGAGATAATGCGTAATAAAAGCGCTTTGCTGTATATTTTCTTCGTCCGAGTTGTAGCATTTCTGGCACTGATACGTAATTACAAAAAAAAACAAAAAAAAAAAAAAACCAACTAAAACCTGACGTCAATGTTGAATAAAAAATGATTGTCTTACTAAAGAAAATCAGTATCGGGATACTAATTCATTAAACGAGAAGTGCAGAAGGGGATTTAATTTTAAATTGTCAGCATATCAAAGAAAATAAATTTATTCAATCTGAATCCACTGCACACCGAAATAGCGGGTTCGAAACCCTTTCCGATATTGGTTCGCAAATAACACATTTGTGAAATTGCGTCTCCGCTCCTTTTGTTCCCCGTACTTCGAACACAGAAAGCCGCTTGCTACGTGGTTTTTCTATTCCTATTGTAGACGTCATCGTGCCAGCAAATAATGGAGACATGATTGGTGTGTGCAGCCTTCACCTTTTCGCTCATTGCAGCCAGCCAGCAGGCGGTTTGTTACGTCACGTTAGGAATATTGATGATCGGGAATAAGAAAATTATCTTTATTTTATAAGGGCCGATAAATACCTCGAATACAGAGCAGGGTATATACCCAGGTCGAAGTACGTGAAGATACAATTTGAATCGAATTAAAAACACGCATTACTGTAAGGTACGGTATTAAAGAATTCCGTAATAAATATATATTATGGCATTACGTGGGAACTTGTCTATGATTTTGCCTCAGCGCTCGCAACAAAATGGGAGAGTCATTTAAACAAATGCTGGCAATGTCTGGAGGTTCTCACAACGATGCATTAAAATGTTCGCTCGGACTTTGTCTCTCGTCCAAATTATAAAATAATAAAACTACGACGTTTAGAAAGCTGAATTCTGCTTCAGGTACAAACCGGGGAAACAGGACACAAACTCTCTCTGCTGGGGCCCCTCGTTCAGCTAGCTTCAGACCTGAATGGTCAGGCCTATATATATAACCCCTGATTCACACTTAGTTCAAATTAATATTCATTTTTTATTTTTCATGATGGACGACGCACAGTGCAGCAAACTGGCACATAAACATAATCAAATGAACACTCAATTAGGATGTGAGAATTGTATTTGAAACATTTTTTTGGACATGTTGTAGTTACATTAGCAAAATATGGGGACAAATAACTTCGAATTCACTGAGGTGCAATTAAACGTTCAACAATGTATTCGTCTGCGAATGCCATAGTATCACCATAAAATAGGTCACGGCTGCATCCTCACCTCTCTCAATTCACCACTCAAGATTACGTCAGAATTTGACACAGAATCCCCCGTTAGTAGGCAATTTGCAGTATCCTATCTCCCGTAGTTGAGGACATTTATCACGACTGATTCAATTATAGTTGTTCCTGCCACCATCTTCAGAGATAAACGAAGAGCTTATCTAGAATATTCTACTGCCTCCCCCCACGTACCTTGAATTTGTTGATTGGATCATATGACAGCCTATGACTGATCTAGCAGCAGACAGTCGACAATTGTAACAACTGTAGTATAATATCAAGAGCTAAAGGAGAATTTCAGTAGAGTAGGCCTACACACATTTTCCTCTCAGTATTTGCAGTTTTGTATAGTCCATTGGCCTGACGTTCACTTGCTGCAGAAACTAATCGAATGTTGCAAAGCTGCTAAGCATTATGGTTACCGCATTGAACTGGATCAGAAACCTTTCTTACGTGTGTTTCATTAAATAGTCATCACATCCAGCAACGTTTAAAATAAAATTTACAAGCCAAAATCTTGCCGTAAACCTTGTTTACTTCCTTTCCATCAAATGTCTGCATGAAAAGCAGGGTTCTTTTTTAGAAACGATAAACCTCGATGTCAGTTTTATGTAATATATTGGACCTATATGAACCGAAATTAAATTGCATCCACATCTTTTAATGTAAACACTTCCAATACCAAATATCGCGGAAAACAGTTTAGTACTTTCGCAGATGACTCATACTAACATTTTATATAAACTTCTTATCCCTTCCATGCGTGTTATATGTTTCGCCCACCTCATCCTCATAATCCAAAGAGCACAATCAATACTGAGAAAGTCATTCATCTAGTTAAGAAATTTCTTGCTTTCTAAGGTTCATCGCCGTGTTCACAGCAGCTCGCCGCTTGACCTCATCATAAAACGGATAATACAGTTCACATCCCATATCTTGGCTCAAATTTAATACATACGTACGTTTCGTCAATTCTGACGTCTTCCAAATAGTCTGTTCCCTCCATACCATTAATTTCGAAAGAATTACGTTAAAAAGTTCCAGTTGGACTGGTTCTGATTCGTGGTAAACGAATTGACTCTAAGCAGATTTGGCTTTGGCTTTTCACCACTGCCCTGGGCTCATCTATCAGCATCCCATGAGATGTGCGATATCCCTGACCAA
The DNA here is from genome assembly GCF_000696155.1 of Zootermopsis nevadensis. The sequence goes on from NW_019060068.1 coordinate 859,111, forward strand.
ACAGAACATTATCACACCATCGGTTCCAAGATGGGGGCTTCTTTTCTAACCCGGCACTTGGCTGTCTCGGAACACGAGAAGGTAATTTATTTTTGGCATGTGTTCTATGAAAACAAATGTCCTGTTTAATTACCAGTTCAAGTTACTTTCCCATTACACCCAAAGTTTGGTACTTTTTTAAAAAAATTACACAGTATAAATATATAAGTACGTTCAAAAAATTACAAGACGAGTATTTATCGACACTTTTAACACCTACGTAATTATATTTTTGCTACACGCAGATACAACTTCGAAAAGCAACACAAATGTATCAGATACCAATACCATCACCTCGATTACTTATAATTTCCAACAGCACAATCGTAATATCGAAATGAGAAGCATTTCCCTTCTTCCCGACGAGACTGTCATGCTCTGCAATGCAGTAGAACTGCATCTTTTTCGTATGTTATTAAAATGCAATCGACGTACATTATGTAACCAAACTCAGCTGTTTTCTATACCTGATGCCTGTATGAGTTCACTTGCGGCATAAACCAAAGGCAACTGAATTAACACATCACACTACTTTACCAACATTCAATAAAATTTGAATCTGAAGACTGAAAGAATGCTCACTTTGTACTTCCCGCAAATAGCAGCTTCCCTGTTCTTCTTCACGCAGCTTCGCTATTGACACTGAAGCCTGCCTTCCAGCTGATACTGGTTGCAACCAGGTCTGCTGTACAATTTAGCTATACTCACAGGAGCTAGAGCAGTGGTGCCAACACCATCAAAATATTTGCATTACACCGCTAATTAAAATTCAATAGCTTCTACGTAATATTATCAGCAACGTGTGTTGGATTCAGTGGCGTTCGTGATAGAAAGTGGTTTATTTAACGACACTTTTTCAACTGAATATACAATCGAATGTTAATTTACCCATCACTCTGGTACTGGGGGCAGCAAAAACCTCCAAAATGTCGGTAAACTTCGACCAGAAGACATGTTGCAACGAATAATAAAACAGCCACTTTCGTGAAAGATGAGTCCGGAAGTTTTGGGTCCCTTTCAAGGTACTACCACGGAATTTGCTTGGATGGACTGCATAATACCACGAAAAACCTTGACAGGACAGACGGTCTCTGAGCGTTTTTACGAAGCCATGACCTCGAGGCGGAAGTCCAGATCACTCAACCAGGAGGTCCAGTGCAAAAGACAAAGAGGTTATATCCAGCAAGCTGGCTGAAACGATAAAGCGGTTGAGTTGTACCCGGTTCGAGTATTGAACGCGACATCTGCTCTTCTTGGTTATTCCACGCCAGTGATTACAAAATTGTAGTTAGTATATCCATGCTGACACACAAAATATCTGTAATGGTTTGCCAGTTGTAAACATCTCCAAAAATTGATTTCTGTAGATTCCACTGGGACTCTCTCTCGTTTAGTATGCAACGTCCTTGCTTCGATCTTTTGGTTAATTTAACGATGCATTCTGAGCTGCGTATAGATCACATAGCTTCGAGAAGGAGGACTTAATGGCGTGAAAGGAAACTGTAGTGAAGTAAGGAAAATAAGTAAGCAGCCTCACTCATGTTTTTTATTAAATAACTTACCAATCGAATCTTAGAAAGCCTCACTATATTAAAAAACAGACACTAGCGTGAAAATTAATGAGTTGGCAGCATTGATTTGCACTTCAGATGGCGGGAGTACGGCCGTGCGCAGTCGAAAGCCTGTGGATCATATGACAGCCTATGACTGATCTAGCAGCAGACAGTCGACAATTGTAACAACTGTAGTATAATATCAAGAGCTAAAGGAGAATTTCAGTAGAGTAGGCCTACACACATTTTCCTCTCAGTATTTGCAGTTTTGTATAGTCCATTGGCCTGACGTTCACTTGCTGCAGAAACTAATCGAATGTTGCAAAGCTGCTAAGCATTATGGTTACCGCATTGAACTGGATCAGAAACCTTTCTTACGTGTGTTTCATTAAATAGTCATCACATCCAGCAACGTTTAAAATAAAATTTACAAGCCAAAATCTTGCCGTAAACCTTGTTTACTTCCTTTCCATCAAATGTCTGCATGAAAAGCAGGGTTCTTTTTTAGAAACGATAAACCTCGATGTCAGTTTTATGTAATATATTGGACCTATATGAACCGAAATTAAATTGCATCCACATCTTTTAATGTAAACACTTCCAATACCAAATATCGCGGAAAACAGTTTAGTACTTTCGCAGATGACTCATACTAACATTTTATATAAACTTCTTATCCCTTCCATGCGTGTTATATGTTTCGCCCACCTCATCCTCATAATCCAAAGAGCACAATCAATACTGAGAAAGTCATTCATCTAGTTAAGAAATTTCTTGCTTTCTAAGGTTCATCGCCGTGTTCACAGCAGCTCGCCGCTTGACCTCATCATAAAACGGATAATACAGTTCACATCCCATATCTTGGCTCAAATTTAATACATACGTACGTTTCGTCAATTCTGACGTCTTCCAAATAGTCTGTTCCCTCCATACCATTAATTTCGAAAGAATTACGTTAAAAAGTTCCAGTTGGACTGGTTCTGATTCGTGGTAAACGAATTGACTCTAAGCAGATTTGGCTTTGGCTTTTCACCACTGCCCTGGGCTCATCTATCAGCATCCCATGAGATGTGCGATATCCCTGACCAAACAGAACATTATCACACCATCGGTTCCAAGATGGGGGCTTCTTTTCTAACCCGGCACTTGGCTGTCTCGGAACACGAGAAGGTAATTTATTTTTGGCATGTGTTCTATGAAAACAAATGTCCTGTTTAATTACCAGTTCAAGTTACTTTCCCATTACACCCAAAGTTTGGTACTTTTTTAAAAAAATTACACAGTATAAATATATAAGTACGTTCAAAAAATTACAAGACGAGTATTTATCGACACTTTTAACACCTACGTAATTATATTTTTGCTACACGCAGATACAACTTCGAAAAGCAACACAAATGTATCAGATACCAATACCATCACCTCGATTACTTATAATTTCCAACAGCACAATCGTAATATCGAAATGAGAAGCATTTCCCTTCTTCCCGACGAGACTGTCATGCTCTGCAATGCAGTAGAACTGCATCTTTTTCGTATGTTATTAAAATGCAATCGACGTACATTATGTAACCAAACTCAGCTGTTTTCTATACCTGATGCCTGTATGAGTTCACTTGCGGCATAAACCAAAGGCAACTGAATTAACACATCACACTACTTTACCAACATTCAATAAAATTTGAATCTGAAGACTGAAAGAATGCTCACTTTGTACTTCCCGCAAATAGCAGCTTCCCTGTTCTTCTTCACGCAGCTTCGCTATTGACACTGAAGCCTGCCTTCCAGCTGATACTGGTTGCAACCAGGTCTGCTGTACAATTTAGCTATACTCACAGGAGCTAGAGCAGTGGTGCCAACACCATCAAAATATTTGCATTACACCGCTAATTAAAATTCAATAGCTTCTACGTAATATTATCAGCAACGTGTGTTGGATTCAGTGGCGTTCGTGATAGAAAGTGGTTTATTTAACGACACTTTTTCAACTGAATATACAATCGAATGTTAATTTACCCATCACTCTGGTACTGGGGGCAGCAAAAACCTCCAAAATGTCGGTAAACTTCGACCAGAAGACATGTTGCAACGAATAATAAAACAGCCACTTTCGTGAAAGATGAGTCCGGAAGTTTTGGGTCCCTTTCAAGGTACTACCACGGAATTTGCTTGGATGGACTGCATAATACCACGAAAAACCTTGACAGGACAGACGGTCTCTGAGCGTTTTTACGAAGCCATGACCTCGAGGCGGAAGTCCAGATCACTCAACCAGGAGGTCCAGTGCAAAAGACAAAGAGGTTATATCCAGCAAGCTGGCTGAAACGATAAAGCGGTTGAGTTGTACCCGGTTCGAGTATTGAACGCGACATCTGCTCTTCTTGGTTATTCCACGCCAGTGATTACAAAATTGTAGTTAGTATATCCATGCTGACACACAAAATATCTGTAATGGTTTGCCAGTTGTAAACATCTCCAAAAATTGATTTCTGTAGATTCCACTGGGACTCTCTCTCGTTTAGTATGCAACGTCCTTGCTTCGATCTTTTGGTTAATTTAACGATGCATTCTGAGCTGCGTATAGATCACATAGCTTCGAGAAGGAGGACTTAATGGCGTGAAAGGAAACTGTAGTGAAGTAAGGAAAATAAGTAAGCAGCCTCACTCATGTTTTTTATTAAATAACTTACCAATCGAATCTTAGAAAGCCTCACTATATTAAAAAACAGACACTAGCGTGAAAATTAATGAGTTGGCAGCATTGATTTGCACTTCAGATGGCGGGAGTACGGCCGTGCGCAGTCGAAAGCCTGACCCAGTTCTCGCAACACAAGTGTTGGAAGGGGGGATATCGATCCTTCGCAGGACCGACCTCTCAGCTGAGAGAGGAGTGTCCCTATTTCATAGTCAGACAGGTAACTCATTCTGATCTCTACACTGGTATATTGATCCTGACCTTTCACCCTCTCTCTTTTTCCCCACCACGACTGTAAAACTAAAAATGGGCAAATTTTAGACTTGCGCAATTTTGAATTACGGTGCGATAGGTTGGCAACATTCCCAGACCTATCCAAGTTGTTGGCAGTCACGTAGGTCATGAAATGAGCTTCGACAGACTTCAGATTTCTACTCTTGTTGCTTTGCATGCCCTTTACATGATCAAAACGAGATATGCCATCATTATTCTGCTTATTTAAGTATCAATTTTAAGAAAACCTCAACTACCAGTTTAAAACAAGTGAAAAAGAGTCGCTGAATTTAAACGGGGCTTTTCACTAATCCATTAAGTATTTTCTGTTTCTACTATCCTTCTGGTTCCTCTCTGTCTTTTGGAAGTACTTCTAAAAGATGCTCAATTGTAGCATTCCTAAAAAAGTAAACCATTCTACATCTAGCGTCTTTACTAAGAACTTTATCAGTAATTCTGTAGCAATGAGCTGTATGTTTACTTCATAACAATCTAACAATTCTAGCGAACAGTATTCGATAATCGTTTTGTTTCTTTGAGATTAAGATATGTGAAGACAGAGGCGTGTGTCCGCTTATAAACACTGGATGATATCTCATTTTGTACTCGAAACATCACGTGGTGGATTTTAATGAGTTTCTTTCTGGGTAAATTAAACCCTGACTGAGGGCAAATACTAGCAGAGACGCACTGGACCTCTACTGTAAAGTTTGCAACAAACAACGACAACAGTCAGAGGTCTGCCATCCTCCTCAGCCAGGAAGCAACCACAGCATCCCGGGGCCATGCGTGAGATAATGAAGTAGATAATGGAAGCGTTTGTTGACCGGTAATAGACCCCTAAATCATTTATAGATATACCTCTTTGAAAATGGGCTGTGATGGCGGTCTGATGAGCGAAAGCTAGCCATTGGACGTCTGCGGTCTAATTAACAGTAGGAATTTTGGTGCTATTAACCCACAGGCTTATTGTACCACCATGCCCACATGTGTCCACATATCTGTCCCTCCAGCCAATTAACTGATTTTCATTAAATATGTTACAAACATCAAGCTAGTATATTCCACAATACCTTGGCAGTGTACAATTTCCTATCATCAATATCACTATCATAGTCAGCGTGAGAATTTGAGAAAAGAGTGTCATTTAATGCATAATCCTAAAATGTGGTGTGGTCACAAATGTTTGTGATATATGCAACATTGAGTCAGATAATACACTCGTAAAAAAACATGGCGGTCATGAGAAAAATCTACACTTAAATTTCCGATTAATGGCAACAACTAATGAAGCACTGGAAACAAGTTTATTATCATCATCAAACACTGGACTTGTGGGTGAATATCGTCCCTATGGAATTATTAGTCAAATCTGGTTAGCCTAAATTACTTTCAACTGTACGGAAGCAGGCCCTCAGAGTGAAAAATTGCTAGCGATTAATAAAGCCACCAGAGGCGGTGAAAACAGACATCTTGACCCTGGCTGTGGCTCGAACTCGTAACTGACGGAACTGAAATAATAATATTTTTGCAAACTCTGACCATTTTTCTCACTTGCAGCTCTACAAGTGGAGTATGGAACAGGTTACGCAATAAGTTACAAATCCTTAATAACAAGCTCAGTCTCACGGTTTGTACACATTTTTACAGACGAGATTCAGAGGACCGAGCCATGGCAATATAACCATTACACCAGATGTAAAAGAAATTTCACTAACAAAATTTTGTCAATGTTTTATGAAATTGATCGCTAAGCACTAAGATGAGCCGAAACGTTTTCCCTATAATTCTTCACATTACGCCATCGCACACAGCTGCCTAAGAACATAAAACACGTGGTTTTCTTTGCCTCACCTGATGATTTTACAGTTTCATACCAAGCGTCGTGGTTAGACTTCCATGACCCTCAGTGTGACAATGGACGATGAGGCAGATTATGTTGACTAAGTGTTTCGTTCAGTTCCTCCAGACAAATTCTGGGATAGTACCTTAAAACAGATCGTGACCGCCTCCTTCCATATCCTTCCCTCTACACTGTTTCTAATCCCCCTCCTAGTCGACGCTATATAACGTAAGCAGTTGAAAAATAGTCGTTAAATAAACCAAGTCTACAATTTGTTCTCATCTTATGCTGATATCTACAGCTAAATTGACAGACTTTCGTGTAATCAACAGTTAACTTCATCAAACCGAAAGGATTTCGTTTATTTACTTTCCATGTTTGACTACCGTTTGGAGACTGATGATAATTTCGGGACATTCCTGAACAGTCTAGTGGCTCTGTTTTCCCGTCGCCATGGTAATTACATGGTTACGTCACCACACTCCGTTCCCGGGAACTGCAAGTCGGCCATTTGATTTAGAGAAATCTTTACGTATGAAATGCTTCGGCGCACTACATCAAACACAGAGTTTTGAAATCCAAATTTGATACTTCCTTCCTAATGTCACAAAGAGGAGATTCTCAAATATTTTTGCCCTAAAAGCACTAAGAGAATCTTGAAACAAAACTAAATACCACCGGCCTGTGTATGCCTATAGTAAACAGCATGAAATATATTTTGTAAATCACACAAACAGAACGACTAAATAACCTGAAATTTTAGGAAATTTTTTTAACAACTAGAGCAGGGCGCTCCTTTCGGAGCTCCTAGGGAGGGTTGGTCAAGTTTGTAAAACGCCACCAACCTTGTGTAAGAAACTAAACTAACCGCCCCGAATTGAGGGTTAAAACAATTGACCATTCCTTTTTGAAATCTTAAGTAACACGCTAAACTAACTCCCCTTCGGGGGGGTTAGTTTAGTGTCTCATTCA
>NW_019060069.1:0-25224 GCF_000696155.1 Zootermopsis nevadensis
TCTCTGCAAGATACGTTCTCTGTATCTGAGAAGCAGAGGTGAGGCGTACCAAACGTAAGGCAGAGACCGAGACCTGCAGAGGCCAGTAGGTGCAGACACCGAGGCAGGCAGCAATCGGGTGAGACAGAGGCCGAGTCCGGGAGAGGCAGTGTGAGGCATTCACCTAGTTTGGCACGTATCTCTTGGTGAGAGTTTAGAAAATTTTTCAAAATAAAAAAATGCTGGAATATGTCCGAAAAGCGCACAAAACCAAAAAAATTGAACATTTTTAAAAATTTTGAAGTTAAAAATTTTCAAATGTTTTTGGTTTTGTGCGCTTTTTGGACAATTTCCAGCAGTTTTTGATTTTTTTGAAATTTTCAAAATTCCACCTCCTGATGCCTTGCAGACCCTGTCTCTCTCGGACAGTTTCTGATGTACTGTGTCTCTGACGAATGCGGTCTGTGCTTGACTCGGGCTCTGCGAGGACCGGTCTCTGTATGACACATCTCCGAGTGCCTTCTCTGAGAGCCCAGGTGTGGCAGGCAAACGTGACGCAGACAAGGACCTGCAGAGGCCGGTTGTTGCAGACACCGAGGCAGGGAGCAACCGCTTGCGATAGAGGCCGAGTCCAACAGAGACAGGTGGAGGCATTCACCGAGTTTGGCAGGCATCTCTTGGGCATATTAGAAAAAATATTAAAATTTTTCAAAATTTTCGAAAAATCAAAAAATGCTGGAAAATGTCTGAAAAGCACACAAAACCAAAATTGTTTGTAAAATTTGAAAAAAATTCGAAGTTGAAATTTTTCAAAATTTTTTGGTTTTGTGCGCTTTTTGGACAATTTGCGGCATTTTTTGATTTTTCGAAAATTTTTAATTTTTTTTAAAAATTCTCCCCTCTCGATACCTGCCTGATCCGTTCTCTTCCAGACCCGGTCTCTGCCGGACTATCTATACTCGAAACGACCTGTGTATGGGCGGGTCTCTTACGGAATGCTTCTGCAAAGATCGAGTGAGACAAAGACCGAGTCTGACAGAGACCGGGTCCGGTAGTGATCGCCTCTGGTAAGGAAAATTTTGAAAAAATAGTTTACATTTTTTTAATATTTTTAAAAACGAAAAAATGCTGTTAATTGTGTAAAAAGGGCATAACACACACATTTTTCGAAATATTTGTATTATTTTACTTTTTCTGCAATTTCCAGCATTTTTTATTTATAGTCCTTCATATTGTAAGCTATATATAATGACAGAATGGCACCCCTTTTGTACTTCCCATATAGCATCCTGTTTAATGACCTGATAGTCTTCTATATGGCTCATACAGTAGCCTGTATTGTAACTAAAGAGACAGTCTTCACATGGCTCAGATGGTTTTTATATCATGATCTAGATAATATCCCTCTATATAGCCTACATATTGAAGATGGCTGTCTTCTGGATTGTTGCGCCACTTAGTCTGGTTGAAGTTTACCAACGTTTAAGAGGTACCTTGCTGCCTCCATCATCAGGGTGATTGCAATACTAGACTACATGACACTATAGCCCAGAAGACAGCTATCTTCGGTCTCACCGCCATGATAACGTTAAATTTTAGCCTATATATTGACCAAAATGACTGTCCTGTATCTGGAATATAGAGTATAATGGCCAGAAGTATAGCACACTTATTGGGTCAGATATAAGACTGTATATAAACCAGCATAAATTAATAATAATTAATGTACGAGTGAATGTGCATGCATATGTAATGTTATGTATGTAGGTATGTACATATACAGAATTACTAAAATTTGTCTCAAGTTTGCTGTAATGTTTTATTATTTTGTTGGACTACAGCATAACCCTTCCTTTAAGGTCACTGTGAGTAACATTTCTGGTTAGAATTTACTTTGTTTTTAGGGAATATTCGGAGATATACCTTGATTTTTACATTTCTTTTATTGCATAATATTTTACTGTAGCATTTTATGGGTTGGATGAGCAGTAAAGGTATTTAAACACACAAAACACGCTCATAAGAAGAATATTGTAGACAGCATTTTCCCTGTCATGAACTCAGTGATATCAGCAGAGTGATACCATACTGATAGGACGTTAATTATGCTAAAAAGTCACACTCTACATTTCCGGCCCAAAATTCGAGGATAAAAGAATTTAGATGATTGACAAATCAAATGATAAGTCTGTAAATGTACCTGAAACAATTATGAATGTATGCTATATACTCAACACATAATCTATCTGTCATACATTCTACCTGAAATATTTTATATTCAGCTTTATGAGCGTTTGAGATCTGGTATTTGAACTAATCACAAGAAGAAGGGTAAATAATACGATGATAAATTCTTACCAAATATTATCATGTTGCCTTAGTTTCTATAAACTATTACAAAATTAACAAATACTTATTATTGGAATTATCAGTAATAAGTATTTTTTTGTAATTAGGTGTAGAGTTTTAAAACATTTTAATATGTAACAATAAACTGTATACAAACCACTGTTCTCAAGAATGTGGTTTTTATTTCATTTCTTATTTATAAATTTTCTTGACTCTAAACAGGAAGTAAAACAAAATACAAGAATGAAACATAACCAGAATAGATATCACAGACGCTCCAAGTTTGAAAAGTACGGATACAACCAACCAACCAGCCAATAGTGAGTTAAAAGCAACAGATTATTTGGTGTAAAACCTCTGCTTGAAGGATTTTACTATTTTTTTCTGTCGCAATGATAAAGGTCTAAGTTGATTATGGGCAACCTGTATCTTGTTTATATGTTTTGAATAGACATAAAAACTTAATCAACAATATATGAAATAAAATAACCAAAATAGTTTAATTAGGATGAATGAAACTATCAGACTTAACAAATGTGGGTAAACTTGTGCAATACAAACAAACAAACAAACAAACACACACACACACACACACACACATATGAAGAATATGCTACAATTCTTTGTCCATAGGAACTTTACTCTGAAATGTCTCAATACTAACATTATAATGGTGGCTCATATTCAACTGGCCAGCTGTATAACTCTACAATTCTAAAATCTGATTTGAATGGCTTTCTTAATTTGCCAGACATTAGTGAGGTTTTACATTTACAAAGTTTCAATAAACATACTTGAATTTAATCCCAAACACAATTCCAGGAACACCACAAAATCAAAAAAGTTGTAGAATTCTCAATCTTTTCCCACACATATCTTGTGCTGTCATGGCTGACTTTGTTTTATTCATAAATACCCAGAAAACTGAAAGAGTACAAATTATCAAAGTACATTCACCAAATACGAGAAGACAAATATCCAAAAACAATGTTATAAATATGAGCATAGAAGCCACTGTTACGACACAGTCAGGTCTGGTATGAAAGGAAGAGTCCATTGTTTTCTGAGTCATTGTAACACTGCGAGATTTGGTGTAATTGTTGGAGCTTTGTGCTTAAGTCGAATGTCTTCTAAAGCAACTGTTACTGAACCTGAATCTTAAGTGTTACCTATCCAAAATTATTTCATAATATGGCCACCTGATGTCTGTGACATGAGGCACAATCCTTATATTGCGTATCTTCAATATAGTGTAATTTTTCTGACAAAACAAATTGTAGGTTTGAACTGTATCTGCAAACATGGAGTATAAACATATTTTATAATTGCAATTAAAGTGTTAATCAACAGATCTGTAGAAAATTTATAAGAGCATTTTGATGACCCTTTCTCAAACAGCATCACTACTGCATAAGTAAATTTTTGAAATTCAGATGTTACACGTGAAAAACAACATTGGATTGATCAGATTTGTAATCATTTCTAAGGATCCAGGGGCATTAGGTTCTTCAATAATAAATTAAGTTAATTTGATGAAAGAAATGAAAAGCCAGTGTTATAAGTGAAAAACAATAGTATCTTGGTAATTGTTCAAAGAACTGCTTGAAGTTACAAGCCCAACAAGTCATACAGAAATGTGAATATCGGAAAGAGACGCAGGACAACTTGCCAGTTGGATTCCTAATTTACACTCAAAGATTTAATTCGCAAGTTCCATCAGTTAAGATGCAATTTAGAGAGAAGTTTCACAAACTTACTATGCTGAAACAGATCTTAAAATTAATACAAGTTAAAACCAGGCTAAGATCTTGATGACTCATGTTCAGTTCCTGACAGGGTATCATATTTTTCTCCAGGGGATCTACACAATTTCCTATTCAATGAGTGCAGGGGGTAAAGTGGTCAAGGCATGTGATTAAGTGCTAACAGCAGCTTGTAATGTCTCATAACATTTGCACAGCGCTTTGTGCATGAATTGAGTGTCTTCTGAGGACCAATGCTACCACACAATCTGGTATTTTGTGATAGGTACAGCCACTGAGGTTAAGAATGTATGAAGCTACACCTCCATTCCCCTATATGTCTTCTTTGATGTGGAATTTAATTAAGCATGGGGATAAGATTTACTTTAGTCCACTTTAACCCCATCCTTAAAGTCAACTTGTCACACTAAGCTTAATAGCTACTCCAACAACAAAAAAATTTAAAACGTGAAAAGTAGTCAAACTCAATGTTACACAGATATAATTAGCCTTTGCTTTTGTGTTTTATGCTGACATTACAAAGCACATCTATTTATCACGCATTATCTTCATTACTTCTGTTAAGAGGCTGGTAGTTATATTTCTACTGCTGTCCAGTGTTGAAAACATTATTGATCACAAACTTGAAATTCACTGTAGAGAAATACAGTACATACAGTGGTCTATACTACTCCTTTAAATGTAGTATATTGTCAAAGATAATTTGAATGTTCTCTCTAGTTGCTTTGTTCTTTTGTTGGGAGGTTTATAGACGTAATGGACCACTTTGGAGAATACAACTGGTAGATGCACTTTGTAAATTAAATCACAGTAAATAGCCATGACCTGATTAAAGATATTATTGCTGCTTAAGATTGAGAAAGCAATAACAATTTCATAAAACTGTTGCACAGATAAAACAATTTTACTCAGGCTTCCAAAATGTGGAATATTCACACTATCAAACTACATTAGTAAACATGGAGGTGACCTTATGTAGACATATAAGATGGCTTCATAAAAATAGTTACAATTATAAGAAGAGTAATTTTGATATTATTTATACTGTCTGGTATGTTTATAGTGAATAAATGTAGGTTTTGAAGAGAAAATCATCTTAAAAGTGAAACAAAGGTACAACTATATGACATGAAGTAATCTACTGAAAATCATGAAGGCAAATGATATTTAACAAAGATACCGTTGTACCAAAGCACCGTGTAGTTAAGGCAGACGATGTTCTATTACAGACTCTTACTTATTTAACTGTACATTATGAAGAAGAACAAGTGGACCTAAAACTTGTTTCACTATTACCTATGACACAATTAAATGTACATTAATTGTAAAAATAACTAGTCACATAAATTATGTAATTACACAGAACTGAAGATCAGAGGGACAATTTGAACTCTGATAGGTACAGTTTTGGTATCATCAGTCATATCAAAGCCACAAAATTCTGTATAATAATCATGTAGCACATAGTACTATTATAAATTTAATAATCATATTGCTTTGCTAATGACTTCATTTGAAGTGACGATATTTTTAAGTGCATGGTACAATGAAATCAAAGAAGTTACTTCAGTGAAACTAAATTCATATGCATATAAGCTACAGAACTAATTTGGTCTAAAAATACAAAATCATGACATCGGAAGGTTAACTTGTTCTAGAGCAGGGGTTCTTAATCCCTAGCTTTTTTATATCTTTCATGAGGACTACACGAATTTTTGTAATATTGTATCCCCATGTTTAATGAATAAATGCATTAAGTTAACTAACATTTATGGAAAACTGGGTAATACGTGGACCCATTTCCAATATTAAGTTAGCCATAACTGCGATAACAACATCTGTAATTTGGCAGACTGTATGTGAATAAGAAAATATGGATGTGGGCCCAGGTCTTAAAAAGTTGTAAACCCCTGTTCTGGAGTTACGACATATTTGAGGAGTAACTTATGAAAATGATTTCATATTTTTGAAGAAGAAACCATGTTAAAGTATTGCCTAGTTACAATGACGAGTCAACAGTATAAAAAAGAAGTTGACAGAAAAAAATAATAGCAAAGCAGAGGTTTTACTGAAGTACTACCTATAAAATATGTATGTTTCCAGAGTAGAAGACAGTCCTGCCTGAGTCGGGATTCTCACTTTTCAAGTACTTTTGGAATTACTTGTAATTTTTGGGACAGGCTCACTGACTTCACAATCATTCCTGCGTACAGTCAAATGTCTATAAAATGAGAAAATTAATGAAGGAAAATCTTTTGCAATAAAGTAGTGCATTACTGGGCAAGATTATCAAAATTAATTTGCACACACTAATTCATTTCTATTGGTCCTAAATTAAGTCTACTCTATAAATGAGATTTTGAATTTTCAATGTATTTTGCCACATATTTTACACAATAACTATTCTTCGTGGATGTCAATTTGTTTTAGTAAATTAATTGTTTTTATTTTTAACTACAGTTGTTTGTGAAAAATTAATTTTATTATAAATGATTTAATCTACATCTCACTGCTGAAACAATTTCATGAAATAAAATTTATGGAGTAAATATGATTTCTTCTGTTTAAGGAGTTTGTTAATCCAAAACAAGAGTTAGCATAGTTAAGCAGATTCCTGATTTATGCAAGTCAGATTAAATACTCTTACTTTTAGAATTATGTTGATTTTCTTTTATAATGTTAAATCTGCAAATACTCATGCAATAGATCTTTAATGTGCTAGTCTTATATTTTACGTGGGTTCAATCATCCTTTCATATCATCTTGATGAATTTAATCATATTGTCTATTCCACAGTCTGCACAGAAACCAAAATAATGAAAGTTTTTTATTATTATCTTCAAAATTTCAGTCTATGTATTTTTTCTGCCTGGATTCTGTGTGAGAGCAATATTCTCACATCCAAATGGGTTTCAATTTGTTAAAAAGTAAAAACTTTCATAGAAACAAATTTCTTCAAGTCATTTCCCTTTAATTAAGAAGTATATTACTTTCATAAGTTCATACAGGGTATACACAAAAGAATGGCGCGGTTTCAAAAGTTAATAAAAAATTTCTCACCTTACACGGGCGCAACATACACCATCAGCGGCGGCAACTGTCCAAGTTTCTCATGCGTTAATTACAATCCTTCAAACTCATCCCAGACCCGGTGTAGCATTTCCGCTGTAATGACCTGCAGTGCATGCGTTATCCGATCATGAAGTTCATGGATGGACGTGGGCAATGGTGGTACATAAACGCTGTCTTTAACGAACCCCCAAAGAAAGAAACTGCACGGTGTCAGATCTGGCGAACGGGGTGGCCAAGGGAGAAGATTGTCGTCTCCATTTGCAGCAGCACGTCCGATCCAGCGCTGTGGAAAAACACGATTGAGAAGCACTCGTACATTCCTGTGAAAATGGGAGGGAGCTCCGTCCAGTTGTAGAATGTAATCGTCATAATTGGTATTCAGTTGGGGTAACAACCAGCTTGTCAACATGTCAAAAAATGAGTCGCCAGTCACAGTTGCACCATTCTTTTGTGTATACTCTGTATAGTTTAAAATCCATTTTTCTAATCAGCAGTTACCTGTTTAAATCAGAGTAAAAGATTTATATTTTCCAACTTCTGCAAGCAAAGGACCCAGAACTCACATATTCATACACTGGCCACAACATTTCTATGTGGACAGGTATTTGTTTCCTAGAGTATCCTATACTGACTTATTATTGTGCGAGCACACTATTTTATGAATTTATCTAAACATCTTAAATTATTTTAATAAAAAGTGTAAAAAAACAATGTTTAATAATAGAGCATTTGACTGTCATATAATTTGAAAACTAATTTGTAAAACTGGAACTGTAAAATCCTAAATACTGTATGTTATAACATGGTCCCATAGCCTGACCCAATGCAGAACTCTCAGAAAGGCATTTTAAGAGATTGTCACAATTTGAAATAGTTCTATTTGGAATAGTCCCCTACAACAATACCCACAGTTTCCTTTAAAAGACACAATAACTTTAAACTAGGAGGCAATTAGTGGTTACTCAAATTGCCAAGGAGCCAAACCTAATTATATTCAATTTTAGGTTAATGAAATATTGATTTTGGTTGAGGTTAGTTCATTTGAGAAACTCACAGTTGTTTGAGGTTCCTTAGAGATTACATATATATATGCTGCTTCTGTCTTTAACTATGGTTGAAACTATGCTGCAGATGATGTCCATTAAGTATGGAACATTAACGTTTTAACCTTACAACAGTCTTTTTTTTTTAAATCATAAAACATTATACCACTATTACCAACATATGGAAAGTAAAATTCTCAATTGGTAAACTTCTATGTGTACCTCAGAATCAAATCACATTAAGATGTCAAACATGCTGAAATGGATTAATTTGTATTTAAAAACATTATTTACCTGTGAAGATGACTGTCTTGTGGGTTGCAGTGCTACTTAGTCTGGTGGACATTCATCAATGTTTCAAAGATTTCTGCTGCCTCCATCATCATCATCATCTTGGCAATGATTACCCTGATGAAGGAAGCAGGAAGGACCTGTGAAACGTTTTTAAACTTCTACCAGAGTACATGGCATTGCAACCCAGAAGATTGTGATATTCATACTCGGCACTTGTCATTATGTTTGGTTCGACTCCCTGGAACTGATGAGATGACTGATATAAGAGAAGTTTTATGTTCAATCATCAATTCTTCTGCACTTTAAGGTTTACCCTCCTTAACTGATTAATGTAGGCCTGACTAAGGCAACAGGCAAAGAAAGTTTACACTGTAAGATGCAACAGACAACTCTATCATTGGGAATAGGGATAAAAATATTTTGTGAAGTTAACAAACTTCCTAGCACTCAAGACAATGCAATAATCACAGAATTTTCTGCTGCTGCATACATGTTTGTATACACACACACACACAGGACAGATAATTAAATTAAAATAGTTCCCAAGACCAAGTCACATTTTCAGTTGAAAGTTTCTTGCGAAAAAGAACAAATTCTTCTAAGAGACACAATGTTGTCTGAAAATTTTTCATTTGAGGTTTATAGAATTTATCTAAATTGTAAGCTCTATTTTGTATGTGTTTAATGCTACCAATTAAATAAGTTGTGAAAGGGGTTTGTGTGTCTAAGATTTTTCTTTTCCTGAATTCCTACAGCAATGGCATAACACCACATTGATCTTGCTGGAGTGGGGTGGGGTGGGGGGGAAATTGGTCAACTTATATAATATTACTGAACATTAAAACTAATTCCTCCATTTCCAAAGTCTAAATATACACAAAAATAAAAATATATGTAGTCTCTAATTATCTGTATAATAGACCAGTCTCAACAGCAATCAATGTTTCCTCATGAAACACGCATTCACTGCACGGGAGTGAATTTTATTTTTTCCATCACTTGTCGGAACTTTGTGATAACGGCAGCAAGAGCTGCTCCTCACAACATTCCTCTGATGAAGCACTTGCTACAAGCCGTTCTTTAGATCCATTACGTTCATCACCAAATGCCTGTGCATTGCTTTCACCTTCTCCTTGCTCGTCAGCATCATCAGCTTGCACTGAATACAGTTCACTACTCAACTTCATGTCCCTAACACAGCCGATCACCTGTCCTTCTACATTGCTCATGTCAGCCTCTCTAACCTGCTGCTTTACATGGGCAGGAACTGCTATCGTCTCAGCACTGGTTTCAAGGGGTGACTGCTGTGTCCAAGCATCATCAGGATCATCCTCAACTGACAGTTGGGAGGAACTTGGAACTGTATCTGTTTCAGATGCATATGGCTGCGTCGTGTCTGAACTTGTCTGTCGAGGATTTGTGTCTCCACTAGTTGCGTCTGTATCCGGTGGAACGTCAGATGAAGATCCACTCGCGCTTCTCAAATTAAACAAATTCTTGGGTGTAGATTCAAATCCTGTTTCAGAATCAACACTTAAATTTACAGTGGAAGTCCTTCTTCTAGGAATATCTTCTACTACTTCGTCGAGACTATCCCGAGTATCAAAGTCTGTTTGTCGATCCTCATCTGGTGTGGTGCTGGCAGACCTCACAGAAGGAGGTAACTGAAGGCTAGTTGTCTGTGTGGCAGCCCTGTATGGTGGTGGGACCAACATTACAGCTGGGGAAACACATTCTGGCGACACATCTTCAGAAGGAGCAGCAGATGATGGACTTCCCAGAGTGATGTCAACTCCTACCTGTTGCTGACTATGCGGATGCAGCCACAGTTCATGTCGGCTGCCTCGGACACTCCCGCTGCTTACTAGCAATTCAGAGAGATTGAGTCGCTTTGTGCTACCCATGTCCCGTAGCTGGAGTTTTGGAACAGATAAAAAACCTGGACCTGCTGGTGGATCACTTCCAACTCTTCTGACTCGGGCTTTCTCTTCTCTGTCTTTTGAAGCATCAGGAAGCAGCTACATAAAAAACAAAACATTCAATATTATACACCTTCATTGCGACGTAAGTGGGAAACTGAAGAAACATTAACTCTGAGAAAAAGAACTGAGTTTTAGCTTTGTTATACAGAAATAGGGCATTTAAATGCCTTCAATACATGTATTATGGGGCTGGCTGTCTGATTTTAAGTTGGGGGACTTAACTTGTAATTGTATTCATATTGAGAAATGTCTATTATATATGAAAATATTAATGTTCAGGTATTGTAAAGAGTTCTTGGGTGAAAGTATACTGCCAAATTATATAGTGCTTTGTTTTAATAATGTTGTTAAATCCAACTGATGACAAAAAATAATCTCTTTGACCACTTATATTGCCATTCTGTCCCATGTATTGAAGCAGCCCACATGCCAAATGTAGTCACTGACAGTGGGAAGTTTTTGAGTTCTCTCATTTTCATCACAAAATTGTCCTTTTGCTGGTGGTATATGCGCATCTGTCAGTATGCATACATCTCACTTGTCTCCCCAAATCTTTGCTATTAAGACACCTCTCACCTTAACACGTATGTCATGCCCTTGAGTGTCTCATCATCGTCTCTTGGCATTTCTTTACGATATTGTCTGACCAGTTAACAGTTCTGATGTGCAGGTCATAAAATAAAACTGGACAACAGGAAAATATGGCCAATCCCTTCCATGATCTTGGTGAAATGTTCTCTGACACGTGTAAAACTGTCAGTCATTTGTGTTACATTTTGCCTGTCCTTTCTAAAGCATACAGTCATACAGTGTAGCTAGTCATGCCATAACTAACTAACTAGATGGCTTACCGAACCCGAACGTTCATCACCGAATTAACCAAAGCCCTCCACCAGACCAACAAAATCCAGTCTCCTTCAACTCCTATCCCCCATAGATCCTGCCTGAGATTATCCTCCCATCTATGTCTAGGTCTCCCCAGCGGTCTCTTCCCTTCAGGTTTCCCAAACAGTACCCGGTGCACACCTCGTCCCATCCATGCGCGGTACACGCCCCGCCCATCTCATTCTTCTCGACTTAATCACCCTGACAATATTGGGGGAGGAGTACAGATTTTACCTGGTCCTCCAGGTTGGGAGTTGGGCGTAAGGCCAACAACCTTTCACCGTAAAAAAAGCATCGTTACAAAAAAATTAACAAAAGCATCGTCATGTCATACTATTTGTACATCTGGTGGTAAAGCAGGAAACCACCATCGGTTAAAAGTGTTACTGTGGCATGCCAGACAAAATACTTTGTGCCACATTTCAGGTATATTCACAAATACAAACATTGCTCCAGACACAGCACACTGAAACATTATTCACCCAAGCGCTTCCTTCATCTTGTTGTCGGTCTGGTCGCCTTTCCTCCATATATGACAAATTGTAGGCGGCTGTGTAGCCTGTGGCAGGGTACGCTGGAGGAATGCCTGGAGGGAGAAGAGCAGCATCTTGGGAATGAAATGTCTGTCGTCTCCGTGAATGGCGCTTGTAATGACTGCTATGATAATAGCGATGGAAATCCCCAGAGGCGGATGATCCACGTCTTTTCTCACAGGGCTGCAACATGATGTCTGTAAGAAAAATCAAATTGTAGTGAAAGTATTCTTCTAATATTTTCATAATATACACAAACATAAAATACAATGTCCATTTTCCTGACCTTTTACATGTTTATATGCAATTTAAAGATTCAGTGCAAGCTGTGGACAGTTTTTGTGTTCATTCAGTTAATCTACCATTGGACGTCTCAGAAAGGTTCTTAACTGAAGAGTCCCTCTGATATTCTCTTTGTGACAATAATGCAAACATGTAACGTAATGTCCTTGATATGGCTATGTCAGTATAAGAGGAGCCACTGTATAAATTGGCACACCACAATAGTAATCTGGAAGCTATAAAACTGGTTTCACATACCACTACAGCCCTTCACACATCAAATGTGAATCGTCCTTAACATGCGAACATTTACACAAACCTTCCTGTGTGTCCAGACTTCCACAAGGTGACGAGAATGTAAAGTTGGCCGGTAGAGAAAGCACTTTACTGAGAGGCTTCTTCATTTGTTGCTGTTCCTGCTGCTGTTTTTCATGATCAAGTGACATCTCCAGAGCCTGTTGCAGACGCAGTTCATCCTCTTCCTCCTCCAACACCTCCACTTGCTCTGCTGCCAACTCACGTTCCAACTCTACCTCCATGTCTAACTCGTCCTCCATCTGCATTAAAATGTCAATATAATAACTCCAATCTTTGCCATTTTATTCTTAGTCAGATTTCTGGTTCTGACTGCAATGAGTATGAAAATGATTGTCCTCTGGGATGTAGTCCTGTAGAAGTTTAACGACATTTAAGGCATATTTGATGCCTCCATCATCAAGGCGATTACCCTGATTATGGAGGTAGCAAGCACCTCTGAAATGTTGGTAAAAATCTACCGGACTACAGAGGGCAGTCATCTACATACTCAATTCTTGTTCACATGCTCAACTTCCACTGAGAATTGGGTGAAGACAAATTTATAACCTCAACTGAAACTTTATCTGTGGGAATGCAGAAAATTTCCAGCTCTAGTCGTAGTCTATGTTAAGCCGTAGGTTCCCTACGTTGTTAACAGACCATAATTTGGTAACTTTGCTCTCTCTCTCTTTGACTTTATTATAAGGACAGTCTGTACAAGTTAGAAATATTACAAGTTACATTAAAATTCTAGTACTGATTATTCATTAAACTTTATTAACTGCATTATGGCTTATGTGAGGGTGAAGCCAGCGAAGAGGCCTGCAGTTAAGGAGTTTAAACTGCCTACTCACATATGATAAAGGTTAACAGTACTTCAGTTCCGCGCCGTAGCCGCGCTGTCCGAGGCATAATGCTTCGGACCGGTGATATGGAATGCGCACTGGTTCGGGTCTCGGGGTATAAGAAATTTTCTCATGAGATTTTTGACCAGTGTATGGGACCAGTGCCAACCCAGCATCGTGAGGAAATTGGGGAGCTACAATGGGTAGCGTAATCTGGTCAGGAAAGGTAGCAATGGCTGGGGGTTCGTCGTGCTGACCACACGTCACTCTATATCTGGTTGGATGATCGTTCACCTCTGCTTAGGCATGTGAACGTGAGGCCAGCAGTCAAGCTAGTCAGCTTTGGCTCTCTGGAGCTGTTACGCCACAGATTATTATTATTATTATTATTACTCGCATATGATAAAGGTTACCAGTAATTCACTGTCCATATTAATTTTAGAGTTATCAATTGTAGCATTCCTTAAAATTCAACATAACTTATCACTACCAGTGAAATAAATCTACAGATTGTCACTTACATGTTTATGAGATTCCTCTAGGTGCTTCATCAGTACAGCCACAACAACATTGACAAGAACAAACTGGGCCATGAGAACAAAGATAACAAAGAAGATAGGAGCGATGACAGTCGACACGCAGCAGTTACGAACGCAGTCTGCTTCATCGTCACAGTCATCGCGGAGGGTGTCCTTCATGATGCCATTCCAATTGTCTCCTGTTGCTACTCGGAATAATGTGAGAAATGCCATACCGAAGTTGCTGAAGTGGGCATGCTCTCCAAGACCTTGACATGGATATTTTTCGCTGCATTCTACATGGAATAATGAAGAAAAAGTTACCGTAGAAACATTTAAAATCCAGTTTAAGACAGATATATTCTTAAAAGTAAAATCGAGGGACTTACAAGAATCTTTACATTTTTAAATGCTTTTTACGATCACCGATTGTGAAACCGAGTAAATAAAAACCAATTACAGAGACGGGGACCTGCTCAAAGCTCACAGTAATGTGTGACCTGACAGAAATACTTCATAATTAATGTGAGCTACAAAGAATATGAGGATCAGCTGACTACAAGGACTTTAAAAGCCTAGATACTATTTAAAATGAAAGTTTGAAGCTGCTAAGAAGTTCGATATTTGGAAACTGACATATCTATATAACATGAAAGTTATTTAAACAGCATAATGAAAAAGTAAGGAAAAGAAACTAATGTACATATGATATTATTATATAGCCACTGACCTAGTCTGCCAAACAGCTCAACTCCAAGAGCAGCAAAGATAAAGAAGAGAAGGAAAAACAGGAGCCCAAGGTTGCCAACCTGTGGCAAAGCCTGCATCACCGTATCCAGCAACGCCCGAATACCCTTTGCCATCTTCAGCAGCTTTAACACTAGAAGACAGAATGATTATCACATACAGGTACCAAATAAAACATTCAGTTTTCAGATTCGACTGTCTCTTACACAGTGGGACAATTTTTAATATATTATTCATCAACATCATTCACTTTATTGCACTGACCTCTAGCTATTCGCAACACCCTCATCACTCGGATGATTGTAGGATTTATTGGAATGATCTTAGATTCTACTTCCTCAAGAACAATGCCAACAATCGACAAGATCACAATGATAACATCCAGCTGATTCCACCTAAAAAGAAAGTTTTAGAATTATTAGGAACGACAATTTAAATTTCCTTTTTTGTGACCAGTCCCATTTCCTTTAAGCGATCAAACCATCTGATTTTAATATTTCTTCTGCCTCATGTGTGAAACATTTAGTCTTTTATCATTTAACCCTACAGGTATGTTCCACACTTAAGTGAAATTCACCTATTACATTCAATAGGACTGTTTACTTATACAGGTAGCCCTCGATTTACGCAGGGGATGCGTTCCTGGACGAACTGGCGTAAATTGAAACTCTTTTTATAATGTAAATCAATGGGAAGTCAATGACATGCGTTCCTAGCACCCAAACATTGACGAGTAATACAATGACATTATATTTAAAGCTCTGAAATAACGTAAATAAAATAATGGGAATTTTAAAAATATATTTTATACTTACAATCGGCAATTCGTTGGTCCCCGCGATTGACTGCGATTGTTTCATGTGACTGATATGTACAGTCATCTCTGCTGTTATGCGATAGTTGCATTCATGTAAGACCTATAGAAAATCGCGTAGTAAAAATAACCCCGGTACCTCCGCAGAGATTAAATTAGTCCTTTGAAAGTTTAAAGCGCCAGGAATGAAATTGCATAAGAGCAAACTCGCATATGCAAAAGTTTGCATTTCACAAACAGCTTTTACCGATTCAACGATCTCATTGGAGCAAATTCGCGTAAATGAAACATACGTAATTGCAGAGATGACTGTATTTATAATTTTTATTCAAAATAAGCGATGTGAGAATTACGATTTAGTATAAGAATCTGTACGAGATACATTGTAAAACTTTATAAATAATAGTATTTTTTTTTCATTTCTTGAATTGCTGGTTTCAAAATCTGCGTTATTCTGAATCGGCGCAAATCGAGGGCTACCTGTATAATGAACAAGAATCTATAAGCTGTTAGAGAAATCTGTATTTTAAAGAATTACAAACTTAGTTAAGGTGCTGTTTATCTGATATGTACACAGATGGACTGGGAATCAGATGACATGACAGACACCTTGGAATTTGGTACAGAGAGCAAGAGAATAACACTCAGACTTCAGCCTTACTAATAACTAAACACAAATAAACATTAAAATTAAACTGTGCTCATCTAAATATAATTACACAGGAATCATTGTTTAACAAAAGTACTTCTTACTTGTCTTTGAAATACAGGTGAAGTCCTAAGGCTACCAGCTTCATTACTGATTCCAAGATGAAAACAGCAGTAAAGAAGTAATTGAAGATCTTCAGTGCATATGTCAATGCCTGTATGGAAATGTCGAAAACAAGATGAATTTTATTTTGTGATTCAGTATTACTGTTATAATAATAAGCAATCACAATGGCAGGCTCATTGGCATTTACGTAATAAAAAACTGGTGCAAATTTATAGATCAGTAGCAAAATTAAAACGTATTTTGTTAACTTAAGGAGAGACAATTTCTTCGTCTGCAAAACTATTGCGAACATGTCCAAGTTTATGAAATAATGTCTTCTTAAACAATATCTTTTTGTCAAAATTCAGTTTCAAAGCTACAAATGATATAAATACGAGGCACGAAGATGGTTGCCGTCTAAGATCACAGTGCCACGCAGTCTTGTAGAAGCACCTCTGAAACGCCAGTGAACTTCTATCCGACTACACCGCACTACAACCAAGAAGGCAGCCGTCTTAACATTCACCGTTTTAGAAAACTGAAAATATCATCGAGAAGCATTTTAAGAAAAAGAATAACAAGAAGAATTGAATGAATCCGCATGAAAATAAAACTAACAATCTTGCTTCCTACGAAACTACAGTACATGTTGATGGGTTGCGTTAGCTTAGTCAGCATAGCATCTGACTGCTGACTGGATGACTGTGGTTTGATCCCCAGCAAGGACAAAGGATTTTTCTTGTAGCCTCTGCACCCAGCGTCCTATCCAATAGGTACTGGGGGTCGTATCCCTGGAGGTAAATTGCAGCTGGGTCATGACACTGACCACACACCCCAATATATTGACAAGGTCAAGAATGAATAGGAGCGATATCCCCTCTCCCCTCAAGAAACTCCATGGCATTTAGTGCGACGGTTTTGCTTTACAATAAATGTTCGACTTTAGACTCTCTTCCAGTCATTACATTTTTCTACATAGAGCGTTGGTCCTAAAAGCTGATACGTTATTAATAGTGTACTGAAGATTAGTAACAAATCATCGAGTATATATATATACATAGTTATAGGGCATACCTTGGGCATCAGGTAGAATTCCATAGCCATCGTTACAACGTTGAGACCAATGACTGCAGCTATAGCTAAGTCAAAGTACTTGGAGGTGACCACATTATGAACCATCAGCCTCGAATGCGAATAATTCGTATAATACGGCGGCTCGTGCATTTCTGAAATCGGACGCAGTGGAGATTAATCATAATTCTGACGCTACTAAAACTATTAGAAATATCCTTACATCTGATAGCAGTGGTTAGCATTCTGACTTCATATCTTAGTCCAGAGGAAAGCTGATCGATCCAATGAAAAGTACACACGCTCGTAAAACAGTTGTCGCATAAAACATTCCGAATAAATGAAAGATATGGTTATGTAAAATGGAAAAAAATACTTCGTCTCTTTTTCTCCATCTGCTTGGCTCTTTTGGCAGCACGCCGTACCCTCTCTTCCTTTTCTTGCTCCTCTCTGCAGCGATGAAAATTCTCGACCACAACGCCAACAAACATGTTGAGCACGAAGAAACCCACCAGAAGAATGAAAGCGATGAAGTACAGGAGTCGCCACTCAGAATAGTTCTCTATTGGCTGAAAACGAGCAAATCATCTGATTAATATCTTCCATTCTTTTTACTACTAACATTTCAGATACAATACTGACTTCCTTTTGCGATTTTTTCTGGGATTGCCTGTTCAATGTGGTTTAATGTATCTCAGTATGTGCTCAAGTCTGTATATTCTAGTGGACAATCACATTAAAATAATACTAAGGTCATCGTTTAAATATCTTTTGCTATGAAAAAGGTCTGTGTAGACAGGCCCTTCACTTTTTACAACCACGTTATCATACAATTCTATTCTGTTCTTCATAATTTAAATTGAAGATAAAACAATCTGTCCGTACTTCAGCATTTAGATGGTGGTACCTACAGGGTGGGTGGGAAGTAAGTAGGCATTGAGAAATGGTTATAACCTCTATATTTCCAATGCATAGCATTGTCAAAGTATGATCATTAAGTACATGTTCAAAGAAAAGATGTATGAGAATAATACTACACGAAAGATTGATTTACTGCGCGATGAGTACGTACCTGTTGATCCACACCAACAGCATCAAGACCAGTGTACATTATGTTGACCCAGCCATCGCGAGATGACAGCACAAACAGTGACATGAGGGCTTTCCCAAGGTCATCAAAATTGTACTTTCGGTTGATCCACACGTTTCTGCTATCTGCTTCGCAGCCAGTCCTATTTCTCACATTCTTAATATCTGGTCCCTCGCAGTAATAGAATGCACCTTTGAACAGCTGTGGAATCAACGAGTATTATTTGGCCTTTAGTATCTGCACTTATAACCGTGAACTATGTAAGGTTAAGAAGTTTTTACTGATCATTGCATGAATTTTCATAGCTATAGAACATATCTGGTGCTAAAGAGCAGGGACATAATTCTCTGAAGTAGTTTTGGACAGTTCAGTGTTGAAAAATAATGAACAAGAATCACACTAAGACCCTGGCCACACGACCGTGCAAAGTACGCCCGTTGCAATGGACATACTTTTGTACGGACGTAGGTGAGGACACCACACGAGTGCACTATGATGCGTCAGTTGCCCCAATGGAGCCGTAAGAAGCCGTTGCGTTCTGTGGTCTTGCCTCTTCATAATTCTATGACGGACGTCACGACGTGCGTTAAAACGGATGTACTTTGTACGGTCGTGTGGCCCCAGCCTAAGAGGTCACAGCCATTCTCACTGTAGTTAATAATTGCTTTACATTTTTAAATACAGAAAATTTGTTTTGTTGAAATGGGTTAAATTGTTTTAGGATACTATTCAGCGGTTGACTTGTTCAATAGTGGGGATCAAAATAGGGGTTCTTTCTGTAAGTTAGTTAGTGAGCAACTGAGCAAGCAAATGCGACTCACCTGAACACCTAAAATTCCAAATATGATGAAGAACGTACAACAGATGAGAACAATGTTTCCAATAGGTCGAAGAGAAGAAAGTAGAGTCTGGACCACAAGTTTCAGACCGGGAGCTCTATTTATCACACGCAGAGGACGTAATGATCTTAATAGTCTAAAAACCTGCAATTAAAATGTTTTTGAATATTTATTAACATAAAAGTTCTTCTCACACACACACACAATTCAGAAGTATCTTTCTAGAATTTATTCTCTCAAAACCTGTATTCCAAACAAATTTTACTTGCCCTGAGAATGTTGAATATCCGTGGGCTACCCTCTGATACTAGGGACATGAGCAAATCAATTATGGAAATTATAACAAGTGAACCATCCATTATATTCCACCCTGATGTGAAATATGCCTCTCGCCCATACACCATTCCAGCAGTGATCACCTGGAAGAGACAAAACATTTATTCATGAATCAGCAGCAGCATTTTACAAAAATTTATCAGTTTCGCACTTTCGATCAAAATTAACAAAACATAACATTTCTTACGAGAATAAAATACATTACTATTCTAAGTATCAAACAGATTTACTATGAAATTTAAATTTCAGTTTCACCAAAAGTAATATTCAGTACTGGGCTGATGAGTTAAGTTTTCATTTCAAAGGTGAGTATTTTGAATTTTGTATCAGAATTAGGAAACTGAATGGATATAACTTTTGTTATGACTCGTTACAATTACCTCTCCTCAGGGAAAAATATTTGCAAACGCAATAAATATCGAGAATCACATTTTGTATAGGTACACTACCTTCACAAACATCTCCATGGCGAAAACTACTGTGAAAACGTAATTGGCAGTGGCAAGAAACATGCGTTCCGTGCTGTCCGGTGGGATGTTGGGGCGTTCCATTGCCAGAGTGATGCAATTCAGGGCGATAAAAAGCAGAATCATATTGTCAAACCATTTCTTATCTACTAGTTTTCTGCACATTATTCGGAACCTGTAATTAACAAATGCAATAAGCTATCAAAAATGTACATACATTTGAATGTGGTTCTGAATATCTATGCAAATGAGTGTTCTCAAAATATACAGAAGGAGGTACTTAATACAAAAGTAGGCTTACAGCAGAACACAAAATAAGGCTTAAGCAATCTTACATATTTAATTTAAATATAAGCAAACACCTCCATCACATTAGTAAAGACTTAAACTTCAGTTACATTTATCTGAACTCTACCTATATACATCTTGTATCTCAAAGATCCATTTCAATAAATTTAAAATGTCAGTTTCAGGTGCCCTAAATATATTTTATCACTTAGTGTTCCCCATGAATTAAACATTTTAGAACCGTTGCAATGTGCGAAACATGGTTTGATCCAATGACGTCTGTAGTACTGTATTTAATGTAGCTCTAAACAGCTTACAGGATTGGTTTAGTGTTCAAATTATTCTACAGAATCTGTAACTCCAGAAATGCGTTTCTTCTCTTTAAGCTTAGTTTGTGCTCTGTTGCGGTTTTAAGAACCTTGAAATATTCTTGTTTAATTTGACAAATTTAATTAAAATAATATAATGGCAATATGAAATTTAAAATAACTACAACTACTGAAGAGCCTCTAATTCCTAGCGGAAAGAAAAAAACAAAACAAAATATACCTGTTGTGAGGCGGAAACAAGTAGAGTGAATAATCATCCCGTTCCTTGAGGCAGCCTCTTGGCTCAAAGAACATGAAGATCTTCTTGAGAGCTGTTGATGATCCTGATCCATTATTATTTTCTACAACAGTTCCAGGATTTGAACCAGCTCCGGCTGGATTGATTATTGTTGAGCCCTGACAGGAACCTTGTTGAGACATCACAATCACAGAGTCGTCATGCATTTGCTTCACCCTTGGCAATGGCGACGCCTCTGCCATAGCTACAACAGGAGTGAGATAAATCAGTGAACTGAATTTCAACTGAAACACTGGTTCTGAGGCTACTTTTACAAATTATGGAACACGTAATTATATGCCATTTGCATGCACATACACTATGTGGTATTGGAACAAGAATGAAAATGTGCACTCTTCTTTGGAGTAAGTAAAGCTGTCCCTCTACACGCCATGTAGGTCGTTTGGGGGGAGCGGAGGTATAGCTCCTACTTTCTTGACCTCGGCACTAGATGGGGGGTGAGTGGTCGGCATCACGCCCCGGCCGCGTTTTGCACCCGGGAAAGGATCCCGGTACCCATTGTAGAGGAGGCTGGGTGGGCCCCAGAGCCGATCTGGACGCAGAGGCTAGAGGAAAAATCCTCTGCCCCTGTCGGGGATCGAACCCCGATCGCCCCGCCCGTAGCCAGTCACTATACTGACTGAGCTATCACGGCTCCTCTTCTTTGGAGTACACAAACTTTTAAAATGTCATCTTTGAGACTTCTCTGCACTCACTAACCATGATCTTAATATATTGTTAATACAAAACTACTGATCACAGCTCCCACTGTAGCCATGTGATATGATTTTAACGTTGCTTTTTTTTGGGGGGGGGGGATATGGTGGTTGCAATTGAATGAAGGAGCAAAGAGATGGATGAATAGACAGGTACCTGGGTTTTCACTCAAGAGGATTTGAAAAGTCTACAAACCAAAACCTTTTTTACCCCATTGTATTCTGAAACGTTGTTATTCCTATTAAATTGTAGGAAAAGGGTTAAGACAGATCTGCAAAGGAACTGGGACGTCCTGCTACAGTCCACAAGTTAAATTAAGCATGTGTTGTACTGTATCTAATTTGAAAAGTATAACAAATTTTTGAAAATTTGTCAGCAGGCACAACTGTGAACCACTTGAACCACCTCCAATAAAATTATTGGTTCAGGCATTCATTTAAAATGTTAAATTCAATTTCAAAGTTTGACAAAATTATGAACTTCGGTTCTCGGTTTGTTTTGATATTGTTTAAAGACGTAGTTAGATAAGAAGTTTCAGGCAGGTTTTGGCATTAGTAATATTGAACTTTTGACTCCTATCACTGGTTTATAATAAGTACTCTACCTCTGGCAGTTAGGTTGTTGATGGGTTTCGTACTGTCCTCATACTGAATGGAGCTGGAACGTGTACCTCGTCCTCCATTGTAAACACTACTGTGATATGAAGATAAGGAGTTCTGTGGTGTGAGTTGTTGGTGAGAAGGGAGATGTTGCTGCTGTTGCGACGCCTGCTGTGATTGTGTCGGCTGATAGGCGCTACTGGAGAGAGAGTTCTGTCGGGTAAGAGACCCGACCCATGACACCTGTAAATTATTCATACCTATCATTAGTTATTTAATTACTCTGCTGATTTTGTTATCAGGTGAAACAAACCAAATAAATGTTATTTCTTACAAGATCAGATCAGCAAGTTAGCTCAGCATCTAACATGAGTGACTCATTTTAAGAATTAATCATAATTGTGGTTCTAAATATTTCTTTTTGTGGTGAGAATTTTACAGAATAAGGTTATTTATAAAATTAGTGCAGTAAATACATGATATATGGCGGTAAGGGGGCTATATTAATTTTCATCACTATTAGTAATACTTAAGACAGCTGTGATTATGGAATATTGTAACCAATAACAGTTCAGATACAAGCCAAATAGACAGTGGTGATTGCTCAAAGACAGATGTCAGTGTATGCATGTACCTGTGTGCACGCATGCGCACACCAGGCTTTCGTGGCTGGTGTGAGAGGAGACAGGAAAAACCAGGGGAAAGGAGGAAAGAGGAAAGTAGATGATATCTCAGGAAACATGATAAATACGTTCAGCAAGACAGGGGAAAGGAGGAGGGAGGAAAATAGATGATATCTGAGGAAACATGATAAATACGTTCAGCAAGAAAAAACGTTTTGCAACAAAATACTGATAATGAAAATAATAGGAGAATTATAACAAGCAAAAGGAATGCTAAAGACAGACTGTCCATAAATTGGCAGACAATTTGAAAATTTAATGAAAAACTTATATATGAACTTCTGTGACCACGTATGAACAAACTTGAATGATGTGAGAATGTTGTGTAGTACGTAAGTCTTTTGTATGTGATATTAAGTACATGCTCTTAAAATTTGCAAGTAATTTATAGACAACCTGCATGACAATGGAATTACAAATACCCTACTTAAAAATATTTATGACAATATTTGAGATAAGGCCAGAAATATTACAAAAGTAAAATTTTTAAACTTAATTTTAACTTACACTTTTAAGTACACAAATTATAATTACAACTGAACATATTTTTTCACACTGAATACAGTTAATAACATACCTGAGATAGCGGACAGTAACCAGGAGAGTCACGGCTGCTCCGGATTGAGTTCTGAGGGCTGAGTCCTTTGCTGCTGTTGTTATTGTTGAAATGCCTGTTGTTGTTTGGTGTACCCTGAGTATCATTCCGGATGGTGCCAAGAAGCCCTCCATTACAGTGTGAGTGGTCCCCACAGTGGCCGCTAAAACAGAGAATGAAGAAATTCTCATTTCTACTCAGGAGAATTTTGACGTGTCCGCAATAAGGTGTGTCCAAACTAATGTGATCAACGTAAAAATCACTGTTATTTAAATTGACTCGTTATTTATGAACTGCTTAATATTTATGTGTATGAAAATAACATGTTCATGCAACTACACTCGATCGCATATTTTATTTGGATGCTATGACAGTATAACCACACTC
Source organism: Zootermopsis nevadensis (assembly GCF_000696155.1). The sequence continues at coordinate 23,836 of NW_019060069.1, forward strand.
GATCACATATTTTATTTGGATGCTATGACAGTAGTAAAACATTAATTCGGGCAGAGTTACCTAATATTTTTGTTTGCATTTCATCCAGTATACACAATTTTAAAAATGTTCCAAACAGGTCACACACCTTAATAAAATATAATATTTTATGGCATGCATAACATTAAATTTGACATGAAAAATAATAATAATAATACATAATATATTTGTATGTAGTAGAGTACGTTATTAGTCTGTGATAACAAACCTCAGTTAAACTTTATCATATGCGAATAGGGGATTTAACCCTGTACTATCAGACTTTAACATCTGGCATAATAATTTAGCAGTAAACCAGTGTAAAAAATTTCTAGCTGAATTGTAAATGAGCTCAGAAGCACAGATGATAAAGATTAAAATACATTACTTTGCCATATGCTTTATACGAATATGACCTAAGTCCAGAAAATTTGGAGTATTACAAAGTAGATACTTACGGAGGGCTGAGGATATTATTGTTGTTGAGGATAATATCATGGTCACCTAACTGATCTTGTTGGCCCATTTCAGATCCACCACATCGTGACTTTCTTCTCAATGAAGGTCGTGACAGCTTCCATGAACAAACCCTCTGGATGCGTGGTGTGCTGTAAACAAAACCAAAGGTGGTCATTTCATGTGGAATTACTGCTTTAATTTGCCAAGAGAAGGAATAATTCTTTCAGTGACTTACTGACTTTATTCTGTTACTTTTCAAACAGATGACTTTTCTTGTGACACATATTATCATACAATTTTATTTCATAACAACAAAAAATTCTGAAAATGTCTTTAAATATTTGGGAAGTACAGTGAGATATTTAGATAGCAGAACCATGAAGTGAGTTTATGTTTTATGAACAAGCCCACTTATGTAGGATTTGAAGTTTCCACAGAGATGAGTAAGAAGATGGCGGTCTTCTGGGTTGTAGCACCGTGTAGTCTGGTAGCAGTTTACCGACGTTTCAGAGGTCATCCACACGCCCACATAATTCACAGAAGAAACAAATTAAACTGAAGTAGAATCTGAGACCAGCTTCAAAGGCACGCAGCCTGACATACAGTTTACCTTGGCAATGTGTCCCTGCGACTGCTGACTGCCACGAGGCTGACACGCCTCCCAAGTGTTGGTGTGGGCTGACTTAGGTTATTCACTGTGAATTTATTGTTCGGAGGTTTCAAGAGTCCAGGAATGCTGTGTTGTGATGACTGTAACAAAGGGGGCTAACCTCAGTGGAAAAGATCATTACCATCACTTAAAAAAAATAATAACAAAGAACTTTGAAGGAAGTTTTATTTCAGATTTTTTGATATAAAATTGTGTCTGTTCTTCTGCCTCACACATACTACATTCCATTAAAATAATAATAA
>NW_019060069.1:25304-64864 GCF_000696155.1 Zootermopsis nevadensis
AAAACCACAAAACCCTAGATTAAACGACTGACTTCGAGAATTGGTCCAAGCACTTCTAATAAAGTTAACGAGCATGGATACAGATTATGACCATTCAAGATAAAGGACTGTTAGGTCAAAGAACAACACAAATTTAATTTAATTTATAACAAGAGAATTTGTATTTTCAAAAGGATTTATTAAAGATGAACTTACCGAAGCCTTACTTACCATCGAGCGGTCTATGGAATCTATGGAAGTGGAGCTGGCATAGAGTGCAGGAGCCATCAGGCGGTTGTTGAAGTCCCTCATGGAGGAATCAAGAGTTGTGTTGGGAGAATCCTGCGGAGTTGCCACAGTGTGCGTGATTATAGGCTGCTGGCACAGCATTTTGCTCTCTGCAAATAATTAAAGATGATACTCCAGATCGTACCAGTGTTTCGCACACTTTTCTCCTTCATACGCTACACAGAATGACTGGAATATGCATATTTCTTATATGACATGATTAATAAATGACAGTCCTATTTAAACATTTATAATATAACTGGTTTCTATCCTTCACTGCAATGTTATCAGCTCTGTAAAATAAATATTTTTTTTTGCAATTTTTATTTCTGAACAACCCGTACAATAAGAACAGTCAATCACAGGGGTACGTATTCTTTTCAGAGTGTGAGTCACATCATAAAATGTGATGAATTTGAATTTTGGTGTCCAATAGTGCATTATATGGGTATATTATTTGTAATTTACTTTTAATTCAATTGAATTAGTTCCATCAATTAAGAAAACTCAAAGGCATTGGCAACATTTTAAATTTAAGGAGGATAGTCGTCCTTCAGAATATGATAGGTGCTCAAATAGTCAAGAAATTCCCTGCCTTCTACAGAACCTGAAGGTTCATTAATGTATCAATAACAACCCGTCACACAGTCCTATTCTGAGCTGAATAAAACCAGATACGTAAAGTCCTTTTTGTTAATGAGCCAAGTTTGTGAAACCAGCTTACATGAATATACAGGATGGTCATAAATTATTTACCACAATTCAAGTACACACAAAACACAGAGTATACGAGATACAGAAAATTGGTTCGGCCGGGCAATCAACTAATACGAAACTTTTTCAGCTGTCTTCTCCAACGATGCAATCCGATTCACGATATCCCTAAAACTTTGTGATTTATGTAAGTTTTAAATGTGGTGAATAATTTATGACCACCCTGTATATATTTCTTTTGCAGAACAAGTTAAATTATAGGTGTGTTCCTTACCTTTCTGAATATTGCACTTTGGCTCGTAATCACGATCCAGATCTTGTTTCTGCTTCCAGCTGTTCTTTTCACAATGCCCATTGTCAGTTTTCCTCAACTCTTCTGCACTTCTCCATCTATTCTTCAGCTCCTGAAAATGGATAATACACAAATAGGGAAACTGTAACACAAAACTGATTATATACCTCCTTGTTATGAAAATAAAAAGGGAATTAATCTGTTCACAAAGTCATGTTCAGAAAGAAATTGCCTAAACTGGATCCAAAATTGATACTAATATGAAATGGCACAGATAAATATTATGCAAATTCTAGATGTCTGTGTCAACTTTCACTGCTTATTTTTAACAAACATTAACAAAGCAGGCAAAAGAACAACGTAGATTACACACGAGATTTGGCAGTTGACCAACGGAAGTCATTTTATGAGGCAGAATATAAAATTAAGATGAAAACAAAACCACAAAAAATAGAAAATGAAAGAAATGAACACACAAGCTAAACAGCGGGAAGCATGCGGCATAACACAGTTGACATACATTTCTTTGAAAGAAAGAGATATACAAAGATCAAGAAGTGGATGGTCAGAACAATTCAAAGTGTTTTGGACCTCAGAAGGAGTTTCAAAGTTTCCAAAAACTTGCACTGGTTAGTCAGCAAAAGTAAGGAGACTACCTGCGTTCCTGCGGTGTAGCTGTCGGATTCTGAACTCGAACTCGATCTTGATCCATCAAAGCTGGAAAAGTGATCACTGTACTCGCATTTGTGTGCCTGCTGCGCTTGTTTTGCCAACTCCCGCTGCTCCCGTTCGCGGCGCTCATTTCGCTGAAACACGAAAGAATTTCCCTTGTAAAAATTCTTACTGTGTTTAGAACAGTGTTACCCAAAGTTGGAGCTGCAACTCCCTGGGGGGTTGTGAGGCTCTTTCTGGGGGGGGGGGCACTGTAAAATTAGCCAGAAACAAAGATTCTGAAATTATTTCTAATATTAAAAAGCAATAAGTCAATATTAATTCAATTACAAACATACAATTTAATAGAAAAGTATTTCATAGGTAAACAACATAAGACACACTGATAAGAATTATTTAGAATTGGTACATCATATTTTATGGCATTTTTGTAAACTGGGAGCCTCAGACTTTTTTATTTATATCAAGGGAGATTCACACTAAAAATAATTGCAATTAAAATTACACTTGCTTGTGGAAGTAAAGACTGCAGTTTTAAAACAACTTATTAAACTTGAATATTTTTTTTCACCAGTCTTACCACAAACACAGTTTAGTTGATCATAACCTGTCCGAGCATGGCGTGCACTTTTCCTTGAGGGCACTAGTGTTTGTTTTTATGTGTACAGGGATAGGGGAGAGAGGAAGGGGGTAAAACATATCAGCTAATGTCACCTATGTCTTCCATCAGTCTGTCACAAAAATTTGCATTTTCCTTAGCGTCAGGATAATTACAGATTTTGAATGAGTAGTGGCACATCTCCACAGGAACTATCGTTCACTCACGATTTAAGTTACTGGAACAAGTTTACAGACTTACACGTAGCCAAAGATTAGTGGCATTTCTTAAACATGAAATATAATGTCTAAATTGCTATGACCGAGTCACAGAAGCATCATTTGTAAAATCATGTGCACGACACGATGGCGAGACTGGCAGTCAGAAAGAAAATGTCTCACATTCTGTGACTTTGTGATAATTAGACAAACTTCATCACATACCTCTGAAGAGAAGCCTTCTACCAAGATGGCAACTAGAAGGTTGAAGAGAACGTAGTTACCAAATGTCATAAGTGCCACGAAGTATAGCGCGGCCCAGTGGCTCGTCTTCTCCATTCCATTAAACAGCACGACGTTCCAATCTTCTTGGGTTAGGATCTGTTAGGAAACAGATCACAAGCAACCTGTAGAGCTGCCACATTTTGTACATTGTCTTCAGATGTCTGGATATGACCTTCTACGACATGACCACAAAATTATAAACTGTATTTTTTAATGCTGTCAGCAACATATTCTAGTCAGATGGTGGTAGCAAATCAGAGATGTCCCTTACGTCCAAAGCCATTAAACTCTGTTATGTGGCAAAATATGGAAAAGTTATTGAAAATCATGTTTATAATCTGAATTTCTGACTGAGGATGAGCCGTTGCGGTTTCCCCTTTCACTGTCATTTACAGGTGGCAACGTGACAGTAACTTTCTCGTACTGGTAACGCAAAGAGTGTAATGTCATTAACGGCTTGTCCCAGGTAAAATATTCAAACACTTGAGATCAGAAACACATAATTTACAATAACGCCTCCCTCTTTGAATTTCTTTTACATATTCTGCCAAATAACATGGTTCTTCTATGGTCAGTACTTGCGGGGCACTCTGTATTAAAATAAAGAGTTGATTGTCGTCTGATAGACATCTGTCTTCTATGACTTTAGATGCAAGGCTGTTACATGGAAGGGGACCTGTGTTTAATCTACGATCGACAAGGCGATATGTATGTCTATATTAGAATATCTAGGAGATGGGTATTCAAATCCTGTTTCGTGTCTGGTATAAAAATAGTGTTTACTTCAATCAAGAGTAGAGTTTATCGAAAAAATTCTCACAATATTATGTTTCGTGTTCCTCCATTTAGTTGGTATCATTAACCCTTAAAAGCCTAGTGGTAACTATATGTACCACCGGATTTAACAATAAATAAATCTGCAGTTTTAATTTATAGGTTTCAGATAATTCTCACTGTAAACGTGAATTACTTCCTTGAACAGTATTAGCCAACTAATCTTTGTAATGGTGAAGAGCTGTGTTTTCTTTGCGGTACGGACTGAATTTTTAAACATTTAGACGAGCTTCAAAGGGTTAATCTTTATTATATACAATCTCGTGTAGAGGGAACTGGGTATTTGAAGGAGCTTTCGTCTAAACACGCGTTTGTTATCGGTTTTTGCAATACACAGAAACTGTTACAAGAAATGTAATCAGTCCAATGGCGAGGGGATTCTTGGAAAAGTTGGTAGATATACAGAATACATCATCGTGAAGCTCACAAAAGTATGAATACTAAAGTTGAAGCAGGGGGTATATATAATTACTATTGGGCTTAAAAGGGATAATTATCGAAGTACAGAATGTCTCTAATTCACATAAAATATAAGTTTATATTGTTTTTGAAATGCAAAAATAGGTTCAGATTTATCGACTCATTCTAATTCAATTCGAGTTGTTTCTGAACTTAATGGAGATTTAAAATTTTAATAACAACTGCCGTACCAATTAAACAGATGGAGCTGTGTTGACTGAATGCAAGCTACTAATTTAAGTCTAATAATTTAATTTAACTGATTGTTACGTGTCTAACCAGGGTAATTAAATTTAAAATGGATGAAAACTGACGGTAATAACATTCCGTAGGTCAGATTAGTATGCTAATCTCTTACGAACAAGCGTTGAAGCAATCTGCTAGGAAGGATTGTGATGTTCACCTCGCCTTGGTATTCGTTTATAATTAATTTTATTATTACAGAAGATCTTTTAAATATTTATTATCTAATTAAAATGACGCTGAAAATAATTACTTCCTCATGTACAAATATACCACGATAATTGTTATATCAATTAAATATTTTTTTATTTTGTGTGAAATAAGTTTTCAATAATTTAAATAACATTTGAGTAAAGCCTATATGTAATTTGAGACAAGTAAATTATTTCAATTATTTGTATCAACTGGATATTATTTAAGGTTGATATTGGTAAGCAGTAAAGACAAAATGAAGGACTTAACAATAAACACCCACGTAGTTTCAAACCTGTAGCTACGGAGAGTTGTGAAACAAAGAACAACACAAAACTTTTCGACGATTTATAACACGATAATTAATGACCATATCATTCCGCATTTCGTTAATCAAATCCACTATACGGTATATGAGAATTACATTTTTAAGTATTTTTGAATTTAAAAGAATGTCCATCAGGGCTAACGTACCAACAGTACGATTAATGATTTCAGTGTAAAATCTGAGGTAAACAGGGACAGATATGTTTGGAGTTCTCTGACTAAACTTCCATTCTATTATCCCTTCATTGCTCAGTCACTTTACGAAATAAAATATTCCAGGAACACCGCACATCGTTAATAGATGATAGGAGAAAGATTACATAATATTAGAATCAGCCTCTTTCCAGTGTAGGGCCCGCTCAAAATGGAAAACCATTTATTTTTATATGTAATTTTTAAAAACTTGCACCACCATCAATATGACAACGTGGTCCTGTTTCGACTATATTGACAGCTAAATAAATGTGGTAATTTGCTTAATATGAATATTATTTCAAAATTATTAAAAGTACAATTGATCATTTTTGTCTTCAGACATTTCAAAATTGTTCTCTTGCCAGCAAATGGGATGGCATTATGAACATTCTCTCTCTACATGTATCAGATAATACACTATGACGATTTTTTAAAGTGTTTATATATGCCAGGGTTCTGAATGATTTTATTGGCGAAAAGTTAAATAAAGATATTTTATTTACACGTAAGTAAAACGATGTGACCATAGAATTTTTTTTTAAATTCGGTCAAGGTCATTTAGGTGGACTTCGCTGATCACGAACATCGAATTTACAAAAAAAAAAGTACGCCTACACGAATAATTATCACACAACAGACTAATGAACGTTCAGAAATATCAAGTATTTCAACATGTATCAGGTAAAGAATTTTAAATTTATGAAGCATCTGGAAAACAATTGTTACTTACAATATTTCTAATTGGAATTGTATCCCAACATGCTTATTTACATTATTTTATTATGAAATTTATGCAAGGAAAACAAATTTTTTTATATTTGTTCCACTTTTGTAAGGGACAATTTAATTTCAAAATAATTTGCGTTTGCATTTCAACACTGACTGTTTAGGCAGAGTACTGTTAAAGCCAAATGAAAATCTCGAGACAAGTTGTAACCTATTGAGATATAGACGTACAAGAACAATTCTATCCTGTATTGTCATTCCTTGCTAGAGTTGACGTCACTAACACAAATTATACTTTTCGGACTATTATGTATCGGCTTTTGAAACAAGTATTTTTGCACGAATAATTGTTCTTTGTTCGGAAACACAAAAATGACATCATTTATGACTTGCACAAAATTCTCCTGACATGAATTCAAGAGAGTAATACCTTTTTTTACGAATGCATAACAACATGTTACAAAAAATCAGTCCACAGTCCTACAAGAGCAGAGTATTCCTTGCTGCTTATAGAAATAAAAGTATTTGGACTCATATAAAAATGAGGAACAATCTATTCCATGCACGAAACACAATATAACGAAACTTAGTAAACATTATTTACTTCTAGTAAAATTTTAAAAGTTATTTTGTCCGGAACAAAGTCGAATTAACAAATTTTTGAAATTTCAAAGAAAAAAACAAACAAACAAACTATATTTAAGTTGATAAAATAACCAACATGTTGTACAGATCGGTTATTACTTCTTGAATAAAATAATTACGTACTCGACATACAACTTAATTTCTATTGATTATATAATCTAGGCGATCTGTGCAGATAAAAATGTAAAATTCAGCGACTTACCTGGAAGACCGTGACGGTGGCCCAGAGAATATTGTTAAAATGTTTCCTATCACAAACGCACTTCGGGTGACGATTGACGATTTCGTCACAATTACACTCTCTGGATCCATCTGACAGCATGCAAAACTTACCACCAAAGAGGTACATTCCTAAAATACTGTAAAAAACAAAAAAACAAACAAGTTCTCCACAAAATATGATAAAGTGTGAAATTAACGGCCAACGGTTACTGTAATTAGGACAGAGAAAACAAGAATGTTAGCTAGAGGAGAGAAATGAATAAAATAAATAAGCATCAGCAGTCACTAAAAGGTAAACATCATTCAAACTCCGTCTCCTGTCAGCTCATGGTTTCTGCAACAACATAACCTAACTTATAATAAAGCGTCTGTGGTTTAGATATACACACGTAAGCATAGCTATACAAATTGGTCATGCCCATTGTAAAGTAACAATACGTGTAAAACCACACACAATTTCCGAACATACATCTGATACAATAACGTGAAACAATTTATTGCAGATCAAGATTGTTCTAGTGCTTATGATAGCCGACGTAATTGTTGAACTACGCATGGAAGTTTACACAGACGTGTACAATGCCCAACGTGTTACATTTATATTTATTTATATAGCTACACTTAAACATGGATCAAAATGAAACTTGTCATGTGCATTGGGGTATTACGGTGTGCATTGTCTGTGTGTTTTTTTGCTTAAAATGCAGCCATGTACACTCTAAAGGATCAATGAATATCAATTTGATTGCCCATGATTAAATACGTCATTCCATTTCACAACAGAAAATCTAGAAGAAACAAATTTTGTATTGTGCAACACATCACAATTTTTAAACTGATTTACTGCTGTGACGAATTTTGATTATCAATATTTTAATGGAAATAAAAAAATTAAGAATAGTAATTAAGATAGACACAGGCCAAATTCAAGTTTTCACAACAATTAGAATTAACGAAATGTGTAACAAGACAGAACTTATTTGTCTATCAGTGTCTATAACGCGATAGGGCACTCCAATGTAATAATGTTTTCAACGAATAAAAAAAACCCACTTGAAATTATTCTATTCACAAAAAAAATATTAATTCTGTAAGTTTTGAAACTTAATACGTAAATGCCCATTGTTTTGTAAATGAAGTTAGTTTTCACATAATTTAAAAAAAACAAAAACACATTAATACATTTAAAAGATTCAAAATAAGCCATTTTTCATACAAAATTATAAATGACACACGCAGAAAATAACACAATATCGGCTCTTAAATGAGTGTTTGTTTCGTGTCAATGAACACCACCATCTTGTCACTGCCTTCATAGCTGGAATTAAAATGGACGTATGTTTTCAGGACGTCTGCATATCTAGGGGTGTAAATTGCGTGTTTTAAAGTTAATATGCTTTATAAAATAAAAATTAAACACAAGTGAAGATACTACACAGTTATTAACGAAGGGAATCAACAAAAACATTACTTTCAAATGCTGTATAGATCCTTTAAAGATCGTGTTATTCTACAGTAACATGGACGGAATAAGTGAAAGGAGAATAATAATATCCAAATTCTTTTGACTGACATCTGCACAAAAAAATATCAAGAAACATATCCATCAGACAAAACCGGTTTACTTTTAATTAACATTTCCGAATTTTTAATATCGACTTAATTCGACCGCATATTTTTTATTTTTTTATTTTTTCGTAAAAATATATTTTAAATACGTTAGATAATAAATTACTCACATTTACGCGAATATAATACTAAAGTCTTCGGAATACATACAATTTTAACTGAGTCATTCATTATTCACATAAGGGAATATTTAAATTTCATTCCTATGACCTCGTATACCAAGTCAATAGAACTGGAGATTACATTTTCATTTATTCCGACTTCTCTTCAGAAAGACAACAAACAGCATCATTGTTGCAGCAGACAATAATTAACAATAATGTAGTCCACACAGAATCTTAATTCTGAGCTAAAATGTTATTTAGTTAGTTGGAATCTATGTATTTTCATAAAACACACATTAACGAAAATGTATTAATTCGTACCAGTGACAAGTAAATGCAAAAGACATATTTTTTCAAAATAATATTATAAAAATCTTAGTTCTAAAACAGAAAGCTCAGCATAGAAATATCAGTAGTCATTACAATTCCGTTTATTTAAGCTAGATGCCTCTGTGTTGCTGAAAATAAGTTATACACATTGTTGTGTTGGTATACTGATTACTGAGCTTTAAGGTTAGTTAAAAACAAATATAAAAAATAACATTATAAACATAACTAACGGATCCTAACTGCGTTTATTTAGAATTTAACACACGGAAAGAATGGCGAAGAAACGATCTAATGAAATATCAAAAGTGGTGGTACTGTGTTTCGCGTTTCGTATTCGGGAAGCACTGGTTTCAAATCTGAACCCCAAAACCGTTAACCTGAGTGACATTTTTCCTGATTTTTCCAAGTCCCTCGATTCAAATGCCTAGGTATTATAGCCTAAACTAGGCCACAATCGCTATCTTCCAGATCCCTTCCCATTCATTATTACAATAATCATCCTGAACATTCGAAACTTTCATCTATATACAAATGACTAGTTAAATAAACCTGATATAAAATTAACTATGTGACCAATGAATCAGTTGAAATGAATACTGAATGCCATTCTCGTTTTAAAACGAGATTAGTTTATTTTGTAATTCTGTTCAATTACAATCAGAACCAACTCCGCTAAAATGTAATTATTGTCCAAAATGAGCTGTTGTTTCTATCTGTTTTATGAGAGTAACAAAAGACAGTGTCGTCTAGTCAAAGTGATGTTCGTAATATTACTTCAAAAACTATTATAAATAAATATGAAAATGTAAAGCAGGTTTCCTGCTTATACTGAATATCGTGTAAATTTAAAGTTCCTCAAAACTGGAATCGTAATACATGAACCATAGGTAAAAGGAAACGATTTCGTTGCAATTTGTAGTGCAACTGTAGTAGAACACTAATTTTAAATACTACTATAATTTCACTCCAAGAAACATATAATTATATTTGAATTTCGTAAGGAATTATATGAATGACGAATACCTTTCATATTTTAAAAATAAAATCATTAATACCACTGTGTTAATTTTCATTTCGAATTAGGAACATCATCACTGTTACAAAATCTTCTAGAGATTTTTACGTAGATTATGAAAACCGTGATCACTTTGACTAGACAGGTAATTGCAAAGGTTATCTGATGTAGTAAACGTACGTTTGTTCTACGTCATACACTATTCACATGAAAAGTCACCACATGAACACAATACTCAACAACACAGCTACAAAGTAATCTAAATTACACACAATCTAATGGCAACACACAATTTCTAGGTTACTACAAAACACCAAAGAGTACGAGTCCAAGTTACATTTTAAAAGTTTTAATCTTCGCTTGTTAAAAAACAGACAAATAATTTGATTCAGTTTTATGCCATATTGTCTATTATTATTTATTTATTTAGTGTTCTGTCTGACGACAGGTCCATATGAACAGGATCCTTCCATCCTTTTCTCGGACTGGGACCTGTTCATATACGTTCTTGGCAGATGATCCAAAAGTGGTTTGCCATTGCCTTCTTCTATGTGTGAATGGAGTAATTGTTGGGATGCCAATGAGGAAAACTCCGTGTTGCCTAGGCCACGGCCTTGCCCAACACAAGTTAAAAATTCGGGCACCGCCGGGAATCGAACCCGAGACCCCAGGATTACAAGGCCAGCGTTCTAACCGCTAGACCACCGTGGCAAGTATTGTTTATCATACACCGCCAAAAATATTTTCTGGGTTCGAATCCCACTCAATCCATGGATGTTTTTTCTGTGTTGTGTTGCCCTGTGTACAGGTAGAGGCCTTGCGACGGGCCGATCCCTCATCCAAGGAGTCCTACCGAATGTCCATAGATCGAGCCAACGAAAAGTTGGGACCCGCAGTGCTCAGGCACTTTAAGAACGGGTCGAACCCAGTATCCAGTGTTCTAGTAGCCATTGTAAGGCGAACAATTCATCGTCTGGTAATAAAATTTCGGTACACACGAAGTCTTTGTCTCTGACGAGTTCTCAGCTGCAAGAGTTTAATATTGCTATTGGTTTCATAATTTTGTACATGCATTTTCAATTAAAACAATTTACAATATAAATAATGTGCAATGTGTCCGAAATGTAACTTTGCTCCGCGACATATTTTGTAATGATTTGCTCCTGAGGTTAATACCTTGATCTGTTACACATATATCAATATGGCATATTAATCTTGAGAGCTTAATAGCCTCACGACACGAATGTCTCGTTTAAACAACAATAATCAGCCTTGGACAAGTACTGATTTCTAAAATACAAAGGACAGTATAAGTAGTCAGAGGTATTTATTTTTAATTAGTTTTGTTTTCGACGTATCCTGTCATGTGTAATATAATCTTGATTTATTTCATTTAATGGTTTACCAAAGATATTTAAGTCACTGGATTTAACTTTGTAATAACGTTTTATAGGACGGGAATGTAGATTCAGAGGCAACTTGTAGAAATAAAGATTAAAAATAAAATAAAATGAAGACCTTTTCATATTTTTGGCGTGTGTTGAAATGAGAAAATGATTGTATATATGAGTAACATGACAGCGTTGTACTGATTTGGATTATTTCTACATATTTGAGGTTATGTTTTATCACACTTAACCTGACATGCAGGTCGTCAGTGTGGTCAGAGAATTTTTTTAAAAAAAAATACAATAAAAAATACTCTGTATTATGTGACAGAGGTGACAATAACTTGTTTAAAATTAAGGTAACAATTATTTGTTGAACTGAACAAAACGTGAAAAGTGTATGGCAAGCATTACTAATATTTCATACGAAGTTTCCTGTAAATTTTAAAAACAGATACCGTTATAGGGTTCGACATGTAAAACTTGTTTATCCATAATTTGTTAAATATTATGAACTTAAGAGCGTGTGAGAGTAATTTATGCTAAAGAGAATACACAACTTTCTGTCACGACATGAAGAAGTTTTTATGTAAATAATAATCACTAAACTTAGGTCCTACAATTTTTATTTTTCAGCGAATATGACATTCGTAATATTCTGTCACAAACTTGTGTTTAATTTCATTTAGTACCCAGGACAATACTAGACATTTCTTCAACGCAGATATATTATGTAATTTTGTAAATTTATTATAATAAAATCAATGGTACTGTAAAGAACTTGTATTTTTAATTAAAAGGAACAAATAGACACACTCTTACTTCCGACTTCGACTGGTAGTCTTGTAGTTTAATGCCATATTCGGGGTATATTTATATAATTAATTCGCACTGAAAGTGCTATCACATTTTCATGATCATTCTACTAAGTAACTTAATATTAAAGGAATTTATAATGATTTTTTTAAGGTTTTTACACTGAATATTTGATAATTTTCGTATAATTTGTGCAAAATGTATTCTAATAAAATTATTTTGATTCCAATCGACAGCTATAACAGGCCACTACTGACAAATACTTTAGAGATAAAAATAAAATCATTTATTAATTATCTGAACCCCAAAATTTGACAACATATTTCTCCGAAAACAATTTTGAAATACTACGCGGTACGACAAAAGAATATTATCACTTCCAGTGCAGTGCAGAAATTTGAAGAATAATTGCTGTTAATACTAAAAACACAGATCGGTATCTTTTTAAATAAACTGAAGCTAAAAGTATTCATGCAAAGGAGCGAACAATTGAAGCTGCTGGTGCTATGAAGCCAATAAAAATTCAACTGTTTTGGGTGGCGTGAAATGACCCAACACCAAAAATATCTTACAGCAACTTAAACTGAAAAAGGCTTCACAGATATTCTTTCAGAACGTCCTCAACTATCATAAACTACAAGCCCCTAAACAAATGTTCCACGTAGCCATTTATATTACGTAACTTAAACGTCAAGCCGATTATTTTAATAAAGCATCTTTCAAAACAGCAGAGTATGAAAGCAGCAAATTAGGTTGCATAATCAGTTTTAATTTGCTTGGCAGCCACTGAATATTTAACTGTTTCTTTCTTCTAATAATCTCTTGTCACAATCATTTTAAATGAAAGAGAAATAGATACTCAAGGATAATCAGAAATAATGGCAAACACTGGACGCACACAAGACACGTGGCCTACTAACACGCACTACTAAAAGTGTTACATAGCAACAGAAGCAATACAATTAAACAAATCAGCAGCGTTAGTCAAATCGAGTTATTTAAAGAAAAAGAATATCCAATATTTACGCAGTCGCACATAAAGTCCACAGAAGATTAAGTGCAGTGACCAAAAGGCAAGGACGTCGATCAGAAAATACGCGTGACCTGTTAAAGTCATGATATTCTACAAGATGCAGTGTCAACGAGCGATGTACAGAGGACCAAGTACTTTTGAGATTTAAAATGAATTTTAGTGGAAATATTAAAATGAAGAAAGATTCTATGTCCAAAACTTCAGAGGATGTTATATTTCAAACCTTTATTTTTTGTGACACAATGAATGACCACCACAATGTTAAAATTCTGTACAATAACACAAAATAAAATTACAAATTCAGATTTTGTTAAATTTTTAACTCCCAAGGGACAACTGTTCAATAACCATAAAAACCTAAAATCCTGTCTACTCATTAACAAGATCAAAGTTTATGAACGAAAGCATTTCAGGACAGAATGACAAAAAAAGAAACCTAAGAAAATTTTGTTGTGTCCAATGATCGTGATCCCAGCGTTGTCGTAACATTACCTCTCATATGGACTTTACATCGAGCCCTTGTTATATTCTATTGCGATATAAAGCGTTACTATTTTAAGAAGCGATTCATACTTGGCCCAGCATTTTTGCTAAAGGATAAGCATAAATAAGCTATTGTTAGTGACAAATGCGGGTTACGTGTCATAGCGAATCGTGATTGTAATTGAAAGCAAATACGAACAGGTAAGCTAAGCATGATTGTAATAAGCAAGCAAAAAAGTTGAAAAGTTAAAAATAGAGGAAATTCGACTGATTACGTCATGTACGTGGGCTATACTGTAAGACCATTGGAATGAACAATCCATAATAATTTTATATTATAAAATTAATATAATAATTGTTTTGTCATACTAACTATCGCTTTTTACGAAGTTATGCAAACTGAACGTGCACATATAAAATTAATTTTCGACAGCATCGTAATATTAAATGTTTAAAAATGAGGTCACTGACTTAAAAAAATTAATTAACAGTTTCATGAAGTAATTTTCAGTTTACTTTATTTCTTTCTGATCAATCGTATCACTACCTTCTCATCACGAGCTGCCCAAATGAGAATCGGTACAGTCTATTTATTTACCGGAGAGGTCTCGTTAAGTATGTAGTAATTCTAGGAATATTTCTCTAAAAATTTCGAAACAGTTTTTAAAAACACTCAATATTTCATTTGGATTAATAGCGGCATTATTTTTGAATAGCGCCACTGTGACGTAATCAGAAGACGTTCCGACCGAGTAGCCATGCTTACTTTGGTACGTAATAAATACAAGCGAAGGACTAGTTCCTATGTTGGTTGTATACATTACCTGTTCTCTTGTGAGAGACTGATCTATGACTTTTGACTCGTGACACATGATGGTACATGTGTCGTCTATGTGCTGATGAAGATGATAAAATCTCATACAGCGCTGTTACACATTGACAAGAAGTGTTTTAAATAATGTGTATCTTTCCAATTTAAACATCTGAATGGCTACACACATTACGTGAAACACTACCAAGTTAACAATTTAATACGTATGAAATTTGTCACGTAATTTCTTAACTGTGTTCTGATTCATTACATTAAATGAAATGTTTTGTAATAACCGATAAACGGATACTTTAAATTAAAGAATGAAATTGAAATGTCATGAAATTCTTCAATGAACAGTCAAATTATGTCAATTTTCTATTTTACGTTAAGTCTGTACGTGCATGTTAAAATTTACAAAACAAAAGACCTTGCACCAAATTCTTTCGATTGTTTAACTATATCTGACATTTCTGTGAACACTACATCTACTATCTTCAGAGTAAAAATATCACGTGATGCTCGAAAGAGATTACTTGCTTATAAATTGATTACTATAATCCTGCAGGACTGATAAAAATATTAACTCTTCAATTCATTTTTAAATTAATTCTGCTGAAATTGTGCCAGCATGGTTTGTTATATGAGAAAATACAAATAATTCCAGTTTCATATCCTTGTTGTTACAGTGTCTGAAACTGACTCAATTAATTAATTTCTAATCCTTGTACACAGAGTTGGAAATTTTCTTTGCAGGTACATAAATTTGTAGTAGCTTTGAAATCCAGTCTTTTATATACGATTATAGAATTAGGAGCCTCATGAATCATACACTTTATAGAATATTATTGGACTACAAAAGTAAGGCGGACGAGGTACGCGGGGCAATGAAGCAGATACGAAATGTGTAAAAAAAATTAATAAAAAGTAATGAATAAAATAAATCGCTTGAGAGTTCTACGTATAGATTCTCAGGTAACGTCCAGTGGCAGACTGTTATAAAAACAGTAATAAACCATCAGGTTCCATAAATGACAAGGAATTTTTAGACAAGCTGGGAAACTAAAAGATTCTTAAGGAAGACTCTGTCTCAAGGAGTAATTAATTTATTACTAAATCAAAGTTTGATGTTAAGTATCAATGTTGCCTAATAATTACTCTAAAAATAAATTCAAAGTTAGAATAATTTATTACGTGTCAAACTGCTATAATCCGAGGTTCACCGTGTAAAGATACAGAGAGATGTATTTTGCGCTCGTACGTGAAATATCTGAAAGTCTGCAGGTTCTCGATAAAAGAAAGAAAGAAGAGAAAAATGAAGCAAATTGCTTCAATTATTCAGAAGTGACAAATCATACGTGTAAACTGTAAGGTAGATTATCAATGGCAACAGTGCTTTATTATGATATATTAAATGATAAAATATATTAGAATACAGTAAGCTATGTAATGAACGAAAAGGTGACGAATTATACCTGAAACACTGTGACAATGGCCCAGAGAAGCGAGTCAAAGTTCTTTCTGTCGCATATCTTTGTTCCATCTGCTTGAATTTCACAGAATCTACAACCGAACAGGTTCATGCCGAGAATACTAAAAAAAGAATAACAGTTCAAGTATATAATAAAAAAAATAGTAATACAAATTGTGATATCTGATCAATATTTCTTCACAAATAAATAAAAATGTGACAATATTTAAATGTTAAGTACTTTAAAATGTTATACTTAACTATCATTAAATATGTAAATGAGATGTGTAGCGGGTAAATTTTAATAAAATTAAATTTTATCATTATTTATTTTCTTCCTCATGAATTAAAAATTACTAAAACATAAAACTGGAATAATAAATAAAAAAAATGTTACAGGAAATTTATTTACCTGCTGAAACACTAGTTTAAACCAAGATTATTATCATAAAACATAGCCAAGAATTCCAGTATTTTTATTTGGAAATTTTAGTAGTTAATTTTATTCATAACTATACGAGCATGTCTTCTAAAAGTAGTATAAAATAATGTGTGTTATAACATAAAAATGTCCTTACTTATTGCTTTTAAACCACCAAATCTAATTGCTCATTCTCGTTATAAGAAGTAGATGAAAGTAAAAGTTCTCATTAAAAAGTCACAACATAGCATCTGTAGAAGAAAAATGAAGTGGTGTCTCCATCCAGGTTGGCAATTCAAATACATACAAAATGCAAACTGAATATTTTTTACCTCATATCTACAGTCAACACAGGAATGTATATGTTCTTGTTAATTCACGCTGTACATAATTAAATTTTCCATTCTGAAAATGTTTGCAAGTCCTCTATATAAGAAGCCATGTAAACATTTAAATATAACGTTCAAACAACTTTCCACAGTTTTCGAATGGTCGGAAGTTACAGCTAACCACTAATCTCCATCTAATGCAGAGATTATGAATGCATGGATCTTTGACTCCATGACATAGGAATTAGGCTCAGGTCCAGGCCTATATTTTGTAGAAAAGTATAACGGAGTAATAGAACAGTCACAGAAACTCAATAACACATTTATTTTTGTGAACCAGTATAGGAAACTGGTCCAGGCGGAAGTAGAGATTCTCCTTGGAGATGTGTTGGGATTTTTCTGTCATCAGGCCCTCCGGACAGCGGGAGAAGTGTTAAGCGAAATTCCCATCTCTGAATAATTCCAGCACTTTGAATGCATGGACCCTGCATATCTGCACATGTATTCATATCATGATTTTTGTTAAATGCCTAATCTGTCAATTTTAATATTCAATTATGTAATTAATATATACGTAGTCTAAACATCAGATGACATATAACAATACACTGCAGATGAACGGAAGTGATTTTGCAAGAGCCGAATGCGATTAAAAACATGTTTGTATTTTAACATCACAATATTTAAAAATTATTGAGAATTCTAATAAGTATTGGAAAGATGTATATTGACTGCCGACCAGTTTGGCGACACCAATAGTATAATACAAAGACATAAAGACGAGACCACAGAGAAAGACAGGCAGAGAGAGAGAGAGAGAGAGAGGGAGAAAGTGAGAAAAAGAGAATGGTATGAGAAAAGGAAATGGTAAAAAGACAGTTTGCAGATATGAAAGATAAACAGTTAAACAAATGAGGAATTAATTACTCTGCATGTCACCCCTGTCACGTGAGTTTTGAAAAGCAGATCGAAGCTTATGGGGGAAGTAGCCTAGTGTTGTGAAGAAATGAATAACATGATATTCCTACTTGTGAGAAAGAAATAAAACATACAAAGTATCCATTTCGCCATCTCCCCCCTTTACAAAGCATTGCATGGCATTTAAGACGTGTTTCTGTTTTCTAATCAAAGTCAAAATGTTGTCATGATCAATGAGAAATTACGTTGCACTTAAACTGAAACTTTCTTTGGTACTTTATTTCTTCTATGTAACTAAAAATGGCACTGCTTTGCATCTGCATTTGGTACTGACTCTGGTTTGATTTGATTTATGTCTACGTACGAGGACTATCACTTAGCAATAAAATGCTAAAACTAAAGTTGCCATTTTTATTTTTATTCCAGAACTTTAAAATCAAAGTATAATGTGAGGTTCTCAAGGCAGTGAGTACGAAGATAGCTGTCTTCTGTGTTGTAATACTGTGTAGTGTGGCAGGTTACCAAAATTTCAGAGGTCCTGAGCCAGTAAGGACCTCTGAAACGTCGGTAAACTTCTACCAGACTACACACGGCTAGAACTCAGATGACAGCCATCTTAAAAAAAAGAAGCATTTTCCGAAAGGCCGAGTACACACTGAAAGCTGGCAAGGATACTTTAAAAATGAATTATCTTACAAATTAACCAGACCTTGGGAACGTGTAATTTACATGAAGAATGAAGATTCAGTATGAATCTGGGGTGTAAATTTTGTCCGCTTAAATGTTTAAGATCGAACAACGGAATGAATAGACATCCAGGGTACAAAGTGCTCAATCCATTAAACTCTGTTGACAATAAGGTACAGAAAGCCCAACATTTTCTCTTTCTCCAATCAGAAGGATTTTATATGTCTATACCGCAGCTACATGGGTAAAATATATTTTAAAATGCAACACATAAACGGATCAGAATTATGTCCAACTAAAATGCAATAAATGTATATCTCAAAGATTTTTCTAGAAAAACTGACTGTAATATTGACTAACAGGTTCTACTGTTATGTAGTTTTTAATTACATATATGCGTGCAAACTGCAACACTACACTCACGAGGCAATGCGTCTACAGTACTCAGAAAAATAAAAATTTTACACAAGTTTAATGAAAGCCATTTAGACTATCATTCTTCTAAACAAGCATTGCATCTCCTGCACACTCACTGTCTTTTGAATTTCTTTTATCCCAAATATTTGCAGATATACTACATGTTTAAATTTATGGCAAAATGAACTATTAAACACAAACATTTTATTTTTTAATGAAAATTATATTAAGATTTTAATAAGTCTATCTCGGGGGCAAAAATTAGAATAGTTGGTTATGTTTGAATTATTTGTTACTATCTCCTTTCTACAAATTTTAAATTTAATTTAATGTTTTATTCATATTCTATGTGAAAGATTATATAAAATATTGAACTAATAAATAAAATCCTCAATAAAACTATTGAAAATTGATTGGTATGAAATGATTCATCGGTGTTATATGATCGTAGAGAACTGTGACATATAAGTAGTCACATCAATATATTTATCTTGTGCCTAAGAAATAAAATATGGATAAATAGTTTTATTATATTTTTTATTCCTTACTGAACGTAGTTTTAATGGAATGACATTTGCTACTGTCAGAATATTTTGATAAAATAAAATTTCCCACATAAAATAAATTTGAGCGTTCAAGTTAAATAAAAATATTACGTTCTGTACGGTGAAAGTTTAGATAAACACTGGAGACAATTTAAATACATCAAAACTAATATTTACCATTTTAGCTCATGTCAAAATATGACAAGTTAAAATATGATAATGTGTTTTATATTTTCAACGTAAGATTTAAAGGAATAAAATACGTTTATTTACAATAAAAAGGTTTCAGAGGACTATAATAATATGACTATATGGAAATATTAATCTCTTCATGGCTAATGCAACTAAGTTTAAAATATTCACCACTGAAAGTCAAATAAGCAGTACAGAAAAATATTAAAATAACTATAAAGGTATAATCACGGAAGAAGATTAATTGTTCAAAACTGCTAATAAGTACATATTTTTCATCTGTTGATGGATTTTTTTATTATTTTCTACTGTGGCATCACAGAGCATTTGATGAAATTTGTTGAGACAAAAACAAAATTTGTCAGACCATATTCCTTTCATAAGTTGAAAAAAAAAAACCCTCTAAAAGTGATTGCTTTGGTTACTGTGCTGAATATATGTTTATTTTGTTTATAATACATGTCACAATTAAAAAGAAAGATATGATGAAAAACAAGTGATATTCTGTGTATGTGATATCCATCAGCCTCTTCAAGAAAAATTCAGAATAACATCTAAAATTTAGCTGCTACTTTATGCATCTCGACACAGAAATACATATTCTCAGGTTATGCCATACTTGACTGTTAGCGTACGATGGAAACAGTTACAAGGGGTGATTAAAAAAACGTTGAATCTATTCCAGAACCAAATTACACATTTAATAAAGTATCAGCACAGAAACTTTCATCTATGATTACGTATATCTGCGTCGATGGGCAAACGACTTAAAATCTCTGCCTATCCTTATAACGTAATAATGTCGACTGTCATGTAAATGGCACACGATGCAGAAAGGGTGTAAGAGTTTCTGTTCTTGCAAACAGGGGTCCCTTGGGTGTAGTAAAATATGCAAACATAAATAGAAAACTAAGTACTTTAATTTGTACTGCATATTGCTGGATCTAATATGATTTAAAGCACACATTTTTTGTAAATGCCTCTTACTTGAAAGATGTCCGCATATTTTTGGTTTACTTTTATAAATTGTAAAGTTATTAGCCATGAAGAAAATGGTGACATTCCACTTACTGATCTCGTCTCACACGCATTTTCAGGAAAGGGGGGAGGAAAGGAAAAGGGAATACAACGACATGACAACGACACAAAATCCGTCACGGGATACACTGAACACACGATTAAAATATCTATAAACTGCATTAAGATAGAAAATCCAGGAGCAAATTCATCTTACCTGAATATGAATATGAAAAGGATGAGCAGCGAGAAGAAGACGGCAACATTGTCCATCGTCCTCAGCATCACAAACAGTTGGCGGCGAAGATTCGGCATGAACCGAACTAACTTGAGGATTCGTAACAGTCGGAAAGTTCGCAGGACGCTGAGACCGGAGCTGCCTTCCCCATCGCCCAGGTACGTCTGGCACATTTCTATCACACTAAGTGATATAGAAAAATAGGTCTTTATTACATAGAACAAACAACAATTTAACATGCAGCAATAACTGATTAATATATTGCCGTGATGACGAGGGTAATTAGAGTTGAAACTGTATACGTCTATATTACAAACACATGACTTAACGAAGATTTCTGTCTTCTGGGTTGTTACGCTGTGTAGTCTGGTCGATGTTTACCAACGTTTCAGAGGTCATACTGCCTCCGTCATCAGGGCGATGAGTATGAAGATTTCTGTCTTCTGGGTTGTTACGCTGTGTAGTCTGGTCGATGTTTACCAACGTTTCAGAGGTCATACTGCCTCCGTCATCAGGGCGATGAGTATGAAGATTTCTGTCTTCTGGGTTGTTACGCTGTGTAGTCTGGTCGATGTTTACCAACGTTTCAGAGGTCATACTGCCTCCGTCATCAGGGCGATGAATCGCGCAACAACCCAGAAGACAGAAATCTTCGTACTCACCGCTGTGAAAACCTCAAATCTTACATGTCTTAATACATACAGGACATTACTTTTATCAACGCACTCAAAAATTCTTAAGATCCAATTAACACAGAATGACAAGAAACTAAAGAGGAAAAATACCATGTAAGGTTGTGATAAATAAAGTACGTACCTTAACACAACGATAACACCGTCGAAAACATTAAACCCGTTGCTAATGTAAGAGAACGGACCTTCGGCAACAACCTTGAGCACCATTTCAACTGCGAATATCGCCGAGAATACGATGTTGCTGATTTCCACTATCACAGTAAGCCCATCTGGCTGGAAAATTAAAGACGAAAACTCAATAGAGACGAAATGTTATTTTATCATAACACGTCGGGTACGTTTAAGGTTAGGGGGTTTTCTATTGTCATAAAACCTGAAAACTTTGAAAAAGACTTCGGAGTGCAGCTATGGTTAACATTCCGTAATTTCACGCAGCTAACCATCAGCTGGACAGACGATGAGGTAGTTTATTTGTTACAATGGATTTCAGAACCGCAGATCTGTTAAGGGGTGTCCTAACTAACTAGATGGCTTACCGAACCCAAAGGTTAATCACCGAACTAACCAAATCCCTCCACCGGACCAACAAAATCCAGTCTCCTTCAACTCCTATCTCCCTTAGATCCCGCCTGAGATTATCCTCCTATCTACGTCTAGGTCTCCCCAGCGGTCTCTTCCCCTCAGGCTTCCCGACCAGTACCCGGTGCACACCTCTTGTCCCATCCATGCGCGCTACAAGAGGGACGTCCTAAACATAGCTGCGTCTGCATGGATTAATTAACACCAAACTGTAAACTTATTTAACAAACCATTTCATACACAGACTGAACAACGGTAGTGCAGCCGCCATAATTGACCTCACCTGATTGTGGTACTCAATTCCCATGCTCAGGGTGTTGATGAGAATGGCGAGAAGTATCCCTTGCTGGAAGTACTTGTGTTCGACCACAGCCTTGATGACTCGACGGATACCCCTGAGACAAGAGCAACAACAGGTAGAGATCCACCTCCATGGTACCTTGCCACCGTGACGCCGGCGGTGCCTCTTGGAGACTCCTCCCTCCAGTATCATGGCCCAATCTCCACCGCAGGGCTGTTCGCTGCAACACAACTCATGTTCTGGACTGTTGCACCACCTGTGAAAGCCTTCTTGGTCATCTCCGAGAGTTTCCACACCTGGAAAGAACAAATTTATATCCTCTGTAAGTTATTTTCCAAATGCCTCTTTTTAACTTATCTCCTTCAGGAAAGAAAAAAATGGCAACTTCTGAACCATCTCACTCATTTTCATAAAAGTTGAATGAAAATTATGTCATTTGACGTTAGAATGACCTTGAAATTAATTTGCTACAATTGGTAATAATAACATGGCAAACATGTGAATTGGTTGGGTGGGAGAAACATTACTGCTATTATAGGGTCCTGAAATTATGTATGGTAACTTAAAATGGAAAATATGCAAAAATTTGTTAAGATAACTTTTTGTACATCATCAAATTCTGTAATTACGATTAGAATTTGTAAATTATTGAAACAGCTTTCCCGTATTTAAAGG
This sequence comes from Zootermopsis nevadensis, assembly GCF_000696155.1. The sequence continues at coordinate 48,288 of NW_019060069.1, forward strand.
AAAGTTTGTATCACATACATTCTTCCCAGAACTTCTTGTTCAATTTTTAAACTAGTCTGATAAATGACACTGAGAGTTATAATTATATTAAAAAGCTCTTTTTTGCAGTTTACCTCCTTTGCTGAATGAGGAAAAGAAGGAACCGAGTCCAAGCTGGCCAGTGGGCAGAGCTGCGCTAAGGGCCCCGCTCAGAGCCAACAGCTCCTGGCAGGTCATGGCTTCAGTGCCCATCATGCTGCCTCCGACTCCACCACACTCCACAATCTGCAACCACATGAAACACGGTTATGTACACTCTTAAAGGACATGTATCTTATAGTTCATTCATGGTATATCCGAATTCAGATTTTTACAATCACTAAAAAACATAATACAAAGAAAATACAGTACTTGTGGGTTATCGGGACACATCGCTTTAAAAATAGATTAGGTTAGGTTAGGTTAGGGTTGGGTTGGGTTAGGTTAATGTGTGTGGATAAATGACATATACTTGGAAGTTATATTTTATTTAAATAGATGACAACTAACCTAAGCCAACCCTAACCTAACCTAACCTATTTTTAAAGCGATGTGTCCTGATAACCCACAAGTGCTGAAAATACATATAGCCCTACATAACATAACATGTTTCATTTGATAAAATGCCAAATTTTAATCAAATCACCTTTTTTATCTAATCAGTACTTACAGAACACTGCAAATCAACCATCACTTACATTCATAGATTATCATTATAGAATAACCGGGTGATAATCATTCTGGTTGTTCTTTATGTTATCAAAAATTAATAGAGGACAACTCTAGTTCAGAAGCTGAGTCACTAAACTATAAAAGAAATTATAAACCAGAAAGTTAATTAAACTGTGGTCACATGAGCCTCAGCCAGTTGAATGTAGTCCACATTCTCGTACACTGTTCAAGATCCATTTTAATATTATCCTCCTATCTATGGTGCGCTACTTCTCTCAAGTGGCCTTTTTCCTTCACATTTTTAAAGCAAAATTTTTGTAGACTATGCAGGACTCATTTGTCCCACAAGTGTTGTACGTCCCATCCATCTTATCCTCCGTAAGTTGATGAGGTGATGATTTGATTAGTTATCACGTACTAATATTTTCCTCAGTACCCCATTATCAAACACCCCAAATTGACATTCTTTAATTAAAATGTGTTTGTACTTATTTAACAAATCCAGCAGTAGTTCGGGTTTGTAACATCCGGCGGCATGATGATTACTGAGCAAGACTGGAAAGGTGCACTCTTCGGAGTACACGGACATTCTAAAGGCATTCTTCACGCCACATTGTGCAGGTTATTACAGCTCTCATGTGATCCGTACCCATGGCTGTACTTTAGGTGATTCTTATGCCATCTGAAGCCACTATTGCATCCCAGGTAATTATTGCATTTATGCAACACGTGGTTTTTTGTTGGGTAACAATGACCTGTTTTCCGTGCTGTACAACAATGGAACATCCTGGATCACTTTTGTTCAACAACAACAACGCAACAAATACCTCCGGTCATGCAAGTTCTGTTCCTAGTGGAAATAATATACACACACACTGACGGCTCGACATAGACTGGCCAGTTAGTTGTGTTCTCTCACGCTGGGCGCTCCACCTGCTCACATAGACCGAACACCACAAACCTGTTGCTGCGGTGCTATGTGCTGCCCCGCTGCGGAACTGCCAAGTACTGGCCATAGATTCTCGTCTCCGGTCTGAGTCATTTTCTCACTGGAACACACGTTCTTCGTTGTCTCTCCGTTACCGCTGGCTCCACCACCGTGAAACAGAACCACGTCACTAAACATGACACTACTCGGCCTCCTTTGCTGGTTGTTCCCCGCTGGGCTTAGCAGATTCTGAGCTCCGCTCTGAAAACAAGTTTCGGTGCCCGAAGTAGGATTTGAGGTTATGACGTCGGCGAGTCAAGATGGCTACCTTCTGGGTTGCAGCGCCGCGTAGTCTGGTAAAAGTTTACCGAAGTTACAGTGGTGCGTGCTGCCAGACTAAACGGCCCAACATCCCAGAAGACATCTTCAACCTGAAACCTCATTTGTGTTTTGTATTAAGAGCATTGCAGCTTCAATAATTAAAATACCACAGACACTTAAGAAGCGACATGACGGCTACTGACCTCAGTACCACAAGCCGGTTCTCCCCATCCGTTCGACGGAGACGCAATTCTCAACAACCCGCCTGCAAGACGCTTCGGGCTCGCCGTAGGGTCAATGTCAGTGACCTCTGGAGTTGCTCGTGGAGCACCCGATTGGCTTCCTGCCGTATCCGTCGTGACAGTGGGAGGACCTGGAGGAGGACCTTCGGCGAATGAAGTCACGACCGCAGTCGAAGAAGCCACGTCTCTGGTAGGCTTGGCCGCGTGGCATCCGTGGTGATGGTGGTGGTGATGGTGATGATGCAGATGGTGATGTAAGTTGCCGCGGACGCCACCTAGATCGTAAATACCAACTTCCGTTCCAAGAATGTTACGCAAATCAAGGACATGCGCAGTCACACATTTTACATGCCAAGGACAAGAATCCACAGCGCAGTGAAAACTTTCAAGTTAAGGACAGAGTGCGCTGACGTACGTCAATGTGACATCATCGGACGAAATAAATGTGCGTAGTATAGTCGGCGCAGGAGCGAGTCTCTTGTGCGATAGTATAATGCTGACTGCGCCGAGGAGCTTATCGGACTGAACGCCCAAACAAAAGAAACACACTGACCGTGCCACCTCAGATACACAGAGTAGGCCCGTCCGCCAGCTCCGCTAGCGTCTCCACTGGCCAAAAAACTACTGCGCCGACTATACAAATTTTTCAGTTCGAAAACTGTCAGGATGTTTTATTTTCAAAACGACTAAGGTCAGGGACATAAAAGTCTCACGCAAACCGACGTAAATGTCACCAGATAGAATGCGGATAACTAAAAAAGACAGTTAATCCATAGCTGCTTGTATTATCCGGTTGGAACAAAAACAAATGAATGATAAGTAATACAAATGGCGCATAAACTGAAAGTAATCACTGATATCTACTAAGCACAATAATGATTTATCGATTAAAGATATAACACACATCATTATTCGCTCTCAATTTTTTTGTCTGCTTTTATAAAACATGAGTTTGAAATATTAAGAAAACAACAACGCTAACCTCAAAACCCGCAAAATTACGTAAACTGGAAGCAGTCATAAAAAGTACTAAACGTGAGAATTATTAAATCGTGTTACAAATCTGGGGGCTCACAGAAAAAGGGGGGTTACACCGTAGAGCATGTTAAAAGGATGCAGACAGACAGTAATGGACGGGCCTGTAAGGTGTCCTTCGCTGACGCGGAAGCCTGAAGAACAACTAATAATTCATTGAATGCATGACAACGTATTGACCTCCGTTGTCGTCAGTGTAATGGCCTGGATAGGATTAATGGACAGTTATCTGACAATTGGTGGTTGTGTGTATGTAGATATTTGCAGGCAGGAAGTGGGGGGTGGGGGGGAGGTAGTCTGACGCCACATGCAAATTCATGGAAATGCAGATCCAACCAGTGGCCATAAGCGGCTCCATGGAGATGAAACGACGTAGGGTAAGGTACGTAACATTTTAGTCGAAAAATCTAAACGTAAGATACCACTTGGGAGACCTAGGTGCAAATTTTAAGATAATATTAAAGCAGATCTTAGAAAAAAATACGATATACAGGTCTGAACTGGATTCGTCTCGCTCATGATAGTCTTATCGAGGGAATTTATAAAGACGGAAATGAGTCCTCAAAGACCATGGAAGGGCGAAAACTGTTTTGAGTATATAGAAAACCATTAAATTTCCAAGAAGTTCTTTGTACCTGTTTTGCATGAACCAGAACTATACTTTATAAATTAAATGTAGAATAGCACGTATTTTTGTTTAATGCCTGCAGCTCCCGCCCACAAACAGTTCTCAACAACAGACGCCCAACGTCAGAAAAGGATCAATGGTGGGAACAAAACCGCGCGTTTCACGCCCGTTAGAAGTCAGCGGCAACGGAATCACAAGAAGTACAGCATGTTCTGTCCGAACCAAAAACATCATTTCCAAGCGGCAAAACTCTGTCTCAGGAAATGTTTTTGGTCTGCATAAAACAAAAGTATTTTTTCTACCCTTCTGCCCGCCAAGATGGCGAGGTAGGCGAAACACACGGGTTGGTCCCGACCGCCGCAAGCGAGTCGAGATCTCCTTACCGCTTCCGTTGTTCCCATTGGCTCCCCTGTACTGGTGCAGTGTAATGGCGCCCACAACCGGGGCTGCGAGTCCTTCGCCAGTCTGCTGCTCGCTTCGTTTTTGTTCTTTCAGCTGCTGCGCTCTATACTTGTAGAGTCGGTACTTCTTCAGCAAGCGTCGCTTGTTTCTTCTCCACAGATGAGCGACGTATCTGAAACACGTGAGCGCGCACTCTGCCTGATTTCAGCATAAACAGACCTGAGAAAGGGGTAGTGACGTAACATCGCTGATTCTTGTTGAACACTAGGGCTGCATACATGATTATTTTGACGTACGTTTCATTCACATCCATTCATCTCAAGACATGTGCTTGCATCATAGACTGTAACTTCATGTGGATTTGTAGGTAGATACCAACGTTTCGGAGGAAAATACTACCTCTGTCTTCAAGGCTGAAGTGACGATGTCAGGAATTGTATCGAGTGTATAGAGTTGGAAGAAGAACCAGGCAAGGCGAAAGGAAAACGAAATGGCCTAGGCCAATATTATTTCTTTCTTCTTAAAAACTAAAAACATATTATAAATTTTCGACGAATTTATACAGAAGCTGTGAGATGTACTACAAAGCCAATCCAAATCGAACGCCGTTCTCACGTTCAAGTTCATACTTTATGACGAACGAGGGCATTGGTGACCGAGTCATAGTGGTACACTTAATGTAACCCTGAGGACAGAGACGATATTTGCCACCGAAACGTTGATGATCACGGACAAGACTTACCCACGAGACCACCAGTTCTGAGCAGATACGAAGTATGCGGTCTACTACGGCCTTAAATCTTGCTACCACTTGTTGCATACTTGCTACTTCCGGAGCAAAGGACGCTGGGTAATATAAATGGTCTCGCGTGAGGCGAGTTATCGCTTTTAACTCGAATGCCAGTACTTAGTAATTACGCTTATTATAAACGAAGGAAACTTATGAATGTGTATTTGAGGCGACTCGTAGCTGGTTCGACGTTTTGGGGAACGTTACACGGGCGTCTTTCGACATCCGTATTTCTCATTTGAGAAAACAAATGTTATTACCCTACACATGTGCTCTATACATGTGAAGGGCCACGAATTAAAACTAATTTTACTTTTCATAAAGGTTAGATTACAAAAGTGCAATATTCTCGAATATCGGTATAAATATTTTAATTAAATTCCACTCGTAATAAAAAAAGAACAGGGCTTCAGATAACACAGCATGAATTAAATGTTTCAAAATATAACTGTATGACGTGTTCGCGCAACGAATAGAAGAAAGTGTTTGGTACTGTTTATTTTGTACGAGTGAAATGAGATATTTTAATACGGATAATAATTCACAAAGAGGACAAGTTAAATTGAGTATTTAAAACAAACGAAGGCATATGAAATATATGACGAAATATAAATTTGTATTGGGGTGTAAAATTCTGATAAAAGACACAGAATTAGATACCGATCGTAAAATAAAACATGATAGAAATAAGAAGGATTAATTAAATTCGTAAATTAAATTAAAGCTAAAATTAAAACCATAGTAGAATGAACAAAAAATAATTTCGTAATTTTTTCCTAGAAGTGATATTAGCAGATAAATAAAAACAAATAATACTAACTTTCATTTATTCTTATCAGAAGTTTATGGAATTTTTTTTCTTTAACATTCGCAAATAAGCTATGAAGAAACACACAATTTTTAGTCGAAGGAGTTAGACGTAACTTTTGTTGCAAATCCGAAATATAGTGCTATTCCGTCACTGGAAACCCTCTACACGGCGTTATAATTAATACGAATAAAATCTAAATATTCAAATTTCAAACATTAAACCTGATTGCGGAGAAAACACTAAATTTTAAAAAGTTACTCCCAGTAAGAAGCACGAGGCTGTAAGTGCAGACCTAGACAAAGTAACAAAAGCGAACAGAAATATTTCGTACTTACTTAACGATTTCAGCGTAACACGACGTGGGCTCGGAGTTATTGGTAGAAGACGCCAGAGTGCTCGTCGAGCGAAAACGCTCTCGTTCCAATCGCATGCGTTCCATTTCTCGCTTCTTGGTCTCCGAAAACTGCGTAGCGATGACCACCAGACACAGGTTAATCATGAAGAACGAGCCGATCTGCACAAATATGGCGAAAGTTACTTTCGTAAAGCCAACCGTGTTACACAATCCTTACGCAAAACACTAATTCCAATTTTATATTAATGCGAAGGTAGCCTGTCTTCGTCTATACCTCTGCCATCAGCTGACAAGTATTATTCTTATTTTACCTAAGTTATTTTGCATAACTTTTAAAATTCAAAATGTGAGCATTAAAATTCCCAAATAGGCGGATTTTTAATGACGACTTTAAGCAACTGTCTTGTTGGTAATACCGAGGGTTTAAAGTTAAAAATTATTATTTTGCAATAGTAACGTACGGCATTACGACGATGCCAAATTTAATTAATTTCCTTCCTGTTTGTTTGTTTGTTTTAAGCCCAAAATGGAAACAAAAAGACGTCTAAACGGGCATCAGTTCACCATGAAAATGGTAGCTAGTGATGGATAATATACTTCTGTAAGACGATAAGCCAGAACATACAATTCTGAGTAGAGAAGCCGTGGAATATGTGTGAAATATTTGGAATGATAAATTTCTGAAGGAACGAATAAAAAATACTGCGTGGACCAAATCAGTCTTTTGATAACGAAAAAGATTAAAAAATATATACAAGAAGTTACAGAACGTGTGGTACAAATACAGACATTTTATCTACACGCTTCTTTTATAAAACTTCAGTTGGAATTTAACATTACAACACGCGACAGCGTGATCCTGTAATAATTTATGGAACAGTTCGTAAGAGAAATTTTTTTTTTAAATTATTTACAGCCCGGAACAAAACAGTGGACTTTGTAATTCTCTTTTGCGAGCAACCAAGGAATTACGTGTTCTTTAGCGTAACGAGAGTAGATGAAATAATTAGCACAGGAACAAAAACTCAGCAGAAACTTCAAAGAAAACGAGACAGACAGACTTAGATGGCCCACAAGCTCAAACTAGAGGGCTAAGAACTACCAATAATTAGATATAATCGATTTTTAAACTTAATTCTGGGAGTAAACAAATTGCAATTTATTTCTAAACTCCAAAGTAAAACTTCATATGTTATTGAAAAATGTTGGCAGACCGCCAGATTATAAATCGCACTTACCACAATCAGAAGAACAAAATATATCCAGTCCCAAAAGGAATGAGCATCTTGGACGTAATACATAATATCGGTCCAGCCTTCTAAGCTGATAACCTGAAAGGAGGCATCGTAAATCATGGATACGTTTAAAATAAACACACAAAAGGCAAAATTCTGAAAGTAGATGACCATTATAACAGTTCAGTAATCTAAACTTACTAAAAAAAAAAATTCTGAAAACATGAACCAATAACGAAGTAATATCTTAGTTTGAAAATCAGGTCTTCAGGGTTTTTTTAAAAAAACGTTTTATCGTAAATTTTCTTATTATAAATAATTTTAAAAAAAATTGATTTAACTTGACTTTAGTTTAGTGTAACTGCGTCACTTTAGTTCGTCCAGTGATGGAGTCAGCGTTTTCTACCGGACCCAAACTGAGTAGGTGCTCCCTGACTTTTCGTCTGAGGTCGGAAACGAACAAAGTTCCCGGAATCCTGCGTTTTTTTCTCTTCAGAATACTGCACCGATGGCGAAGTACGGAAATTTAATAATGCCAAACACTGTTCACGCTGATTAATCGAAATTTATCTTATTGCAAAACACACATATATATGTATATATCAAAATATGTTGCTTATAAGAGGCTTTCGAAAACCGGTAGTTGTAAACGTCACCACTAACAAAAACAGAACACATCTACTTCATATATGTATGACCGGATGTTTGCGATAATCAATAGCATTACCAATTACTGTCAATTTACCCTATCCATTGCAAACAGTGTAAAATGCATTACAATTACTAAAATCCACATTGCGGTTGTCACTACGAGAACGCATGTCATCACGAGTAAGCCTGTTTATGCATTGTGATGTTTGCATGACTGAGACAGCTATAAACCGACTGCCAGGCCCAGAATGCCAAATACAATCTGCCTATTTTGATCGATCGACTGCTTAATTACGCGATATTACGGATTAACTCTGTCAATGATATAATTTGACCACCACAAGTAAATTAATAATTTTGTGTTTTCTTACGTCCTAATAAGCAAATACGTAATAAATTTAACTTCAGTATTGAAGTACGAATTTTGGTTTTCGGAGGTAATGTCGGGTATGAGGTTGACTAGAATCTCGAATTTAAAATTCCCCAGCATGCTTTGGAACAAAATTCGATTTTCCTCAAATCACATTCCAATATTTCTGTTCTAATACACTTCAACATAGAAAAGCGAAAAAACACGATATTTTCTACCAGATTCAATTCAGACGACACATTTAGAAGTCCTTCAGTTTTACGGTTGGTAACCATGCCAATAATCTTTCAGCGTTATTTAATTATTTAGTGTTCTGTCTGACGACAGGTCCATATGAACAGGATCCTTCCATCCTTTTCTCGGACTGGGACCTGTTCATATACGTTCTTGGCAGATGATCCAGAAGCGGTTTGCCATTGCCTTCTTCTGTGCGTGAATGGAGTAATTGTTGGGATGCCAATGAGGAAAACTCCGTGTTGCCTAGGCCACGGCCTTGCCCAACACAAGTTATAAATTCGGGCACCACCGGGAATCGAACCCGAGACCCCAGGATTACAAGGCCAGCGTTCTAACCGCTAGACCACCGTGGCAATTTTACAAACCCAAAAACTGTACAATATCTCTAGAAAAAAAAATATCAATGATACACCAATGTTAACACGGCAAGGCGACGTGTTTAATACAACGCGGAATTTCTTGGCCGTCCGAATAACTATGAACTTCTGAGAAATGCCTTCTTAGTTTCTCACTGCGACGGGTATTAAGATGACTTTCAGATATTGCCTCGTGTACTCTCGCCCTGATGATGGAAGCAGTAAACACCTCTGAAACGTCGGTAAATTTATATAAGACTACACGGTGCAACAGTTCACATTAAGTGAAGTGGTCTTTAAAGCGGGTTTATAACTGAGCCCAGAATAACATTTCATACGTAAAATGTATCACAAATAATTTTAAGCAAGATTAAAAACAGTAAATTGAGAAGGTTAGTTAATGAAAGCGGTCGTGACGTACTTCGAAGTTACGTTCAGACAATATATTACAAAAATCAAGAATAAAGCAATAAGTTTTCTAACCAAGGCTCAAATATGGTATCGCCTAATAAAATTCAGAGGAATTTATTCGTATCATCTTGTCACAGAAAATGAAAAATAAATTAAATTTATAAATCGCGAGTTCCAAGTGGACTCGACTTTCCTCACCAGTGTACTTTTAATCCACAAAATCCCCTAAGGAGTAATACCGTATAATACACGCACGGAAAAAAGCTCTGATTACGTCCAGAATATATTTTACTTTTTTAAAATAAATTATTCTTTGATTTCTTTAATGAGATGCGTCAAACGATTCACGGATATAAAATAAAAAAAAAGACGCTGTCACATCTGTTATCAGACACTGGGGACAAAGGAAATGTATCTGTTTCACAAAAATATACACTTGCTGTTAACTTTATGATATAATATTGTTTATCCTTCTGATCTCATTTTAATTTGGAGTCATTTCCATCTGCACTGGCATTTTCCCTTAGAAGATGCAACATTATTATCACAAATATAAAATAATGAACCAGATTTAGGGGTAACATCTCTGCGTGTTAACATTGGTTCCATCGTGTCTCCTCATACAAGGGCCACTGACCTACAATTACACATCCCTTTCATTTTTATATTTTCCGCATTTTATTTATTGTTTATTTAACAATTCATTCAGTATCTAGACTTTATAGCATCGAATGAATATACCTTACGAAACAACAACAACAACAAAATGTCACACATGGAAAATTAAAATAATTATTATATTTGTTTACCGTCAAATCACAATAAAATAGTAAGATAAGATAATTAAAATGATTAAAAATATCATCTTATGTTCCATATCGAGCATTCGATTTTACATCGGAACATTCACAACATGTTTCGGTTTATCAAACCGTCATCAGGTGTAAATTATAAACTTTTAAACTCAAATTACAATTATTTATAGTTTTTACAATTTTTATAATTTTATCATCTTTCTCAGTATATTTTTTGGAAGTTGTGTTTAGATATTATTAATATAACATTATTGTTAAGGTGGTGTTTTGATGTTTATACCAGTCTGTGAAGTAAAAGTTTCGAAAACATTAATGAAATATGATTGAATATAGAAAACAAAATGAACTAAAATAATAAATAATAGCAAATAAACATACCATATATGAAATAGCAATCGGTTCAGATGTGTTCAGAAGAGAGATTTAGAAGTGTTACCATCTCGGAACGAGGTTCGTTATTGACTGCGGTGTTAGTGGGTGAAAGGTGGTTTGTCAGGGTTGGGGTCGAGGTACTGGAGTGCATTAAAAATGGGGTTGTTAACGGTTTGATAAACCGAAACATGTTGTGAAAGTTCCGATGTAAATCGAATGCTCGATATAGAACATAAGATGATATTTTAATCATTTTAATTATCTTATCTTACTATTTTATTGTGATTTGACGGTAAACAAATATAATAATTATTTTAATTAATATCACAATATGACGCAGCTACACTACCTCATGGAAAATTATATAACACGTGGTCACAACAAAAATTTAAATACTGTACTTACAAGAAAAATGGCTACCCAGGCGAGACCGATGTTGTCAAAAGAAATAGTTCCCTGGAAAGGGTTATAGGGCGAAGCTTTGCATTCGGTGTAGTACTGGTTCCAGTTCACACATGACTTCTCAGAGGGAGTGTTGGTTGCTCCTACAATGGCGCTGTCATTACACAACATGTCCCCAACTTTGAAATGTGGCAGGTCATTACACTGATGCATGCCGTTGTCTTCGAGCTTGGAGCATATATAATCGCGATCCTGTTCCATATATGTGTAGTAGGATGCCAGTGGCCTGTTTCAAGATGAGAACAAACAAAATATATTACTGAAATCCTTTTATTGTTTTATTGAAAATCGCAAGTGGAGTCATACCTGAATCATGTAATATTTGTTCGACGATAAAATTTTAAAATAAGTTTGCACTTTTCTTTGTAATTTATTAACTTGTAGTTTATTTAACGACGGTGTTAATAACTCAAACTATATTGCGTCGGATGATAGGTTAGTTCATAAATAATTAATTGGTAAGAATATTGAAGGATGATTTTATTTTTAGAAAATTATCGTTGTTTATTCTGATAATCGAACGAAACCCGTAAACAGAATGGGTGTGCAACACGCAGAGCTATTTAATATTAAATCAAATGGTACACGTAGTTACCGATGGGCTGTAAAGTTACGTTCCATAAAAGCCCATTTTGATATGTTAAATTCTTTTCTCGCCATTTGTATTTAATTTTCTAGTTACTCATACACTCCGTACACCACCGTACATATCTATCAGTAGAGAGAGCATTATTAATTATCTTATATTCATAACTTTCTATACGCTAGAATTATATTTTTATTCCTTATTCGAGTTATAAAATAACGAATGTAATGATTTCTGAAAACAATTACGCAAATGCTTGTCATTATAATCTTATTTGAAGTAAGAACTAATAATTTCCGTCATATTACGATACTGAAATAATAAATTATTATTATTAATAACCATATTTTGGGGACTAATTTACTAATTTTCATTATATAATTATTTAACGGAAATTATGTTATTTATAGTATCACATTATTTTGTGTCATCTGAAATGGAGTCATACGTTCATTACGCTTCTCGACCAGAAAAATTGCCATTTTAGTATATGTTGAGTGAAGGAAGAAGGACCTTAAAACATACGAGGAAAAGATAATAAATTGACACGAAATAGAATTTCAAATTTTTAGGAATTTTTTTCATTCTAAGAGGACACGAAAAATGCATTTTCTCGGAGCAACTGAGGGCACCTAAATCATGAAGATATTAACGAAACACTGGAAATAAATAACTGAGATAAATAACTATCAAAAGAAATGGATAGAAGGTTGGGGAAAAATTCCTAAAAACCGAGGGGTAGGAGACGTCCGACAAGGAGATCGAAGGAAGAGTTTCAATCCTCGTGGATGAAACAGACCAAGAGTCTAATCCATAATGCTTATATAGATGACGAAGTTGATGAAATTTGTCATCTGCTCCCTCAGGAGAAAGATAATCTTTCATAGCCTATATGGACTTGGTTCTAAACTTGACAGGAACATAGAAAACACGTGTTTGTTCTTATATAGTTTATTTTAGATTAATGCTTCTGTTCATATAAAAACACACTAAGAAGTATTTTTGAAGTTATTAAATTTCACTTAACATGAGTTACAAAATAAATTTGGATGACTGGAAGCAACCACGAGCTTTCTGTTGGTTGATTAAAATTCTCTGTGCACCATCCAAAGAAAAGCGCGATTGATTATTTAAGTTTTCAGAAAACAGATATTATAGATTTTAAGGATTTAGATTCTCATGACGGTGAAAACGCGGATTGTGTCCTTCTAGGTTGTGACGACGTCTAATCTTACAGGTGGTTGCCAAAGTTTCGGTAAAACGTTGGTTACCACCGCACGGCGTCAGAACCCAAAAGGACACAACCTGGACATAAAACTTTGTAACTTATGCCTACAAAATTTATTACGAAATCCTCTTTATAATTATTACGTAATTTACGTAAGCTACGAGTAAAAAAATCACAGAACGAGGGCTTATAAATCCATACATTCAATGTAATAACAACACTTTAATCGTGTCAGCGCTGTATACATATATGACGCAACTACTGCGTCACTATCCCCAGCGTCATCTGTCTTTGTCAGTATGTTTGTTTAGAAGCCTCAAGGCATGTCGTTCTATGTAATTTCCAGAAGCGTCTCCTAAGCGTGCTGGTGGCATCTGCTCCTGTATGAAAATTATCGATATTTCTCGTACGTGACTGTCTGTCTGCTTCTGAATTCGAATTTCATCTTCGTTTCGTATCTGCAACCCTAGTTTTGCATTGTTCCATTCCATCACTATACAATCTTCATGTTTCCTTTTCATTAAACGTTGTCTACGGTTGGTAGAACTGTCTCTCCTCTCACCGTACGAGGGACATTAAAATTTGGAAAAAAAACAATTTCGAATCTTTTTCAAATCTTTCGATTTTATTGAAAGAACCATCGCTCTGAATCGATTAACGAGGTGGTAACGTAGCCCGAAACAGTGGACAGGTAAATTGGGAAGATTGTGAGGATACTATGTTGCAAATTGCCCATTGTCCGACGTTTCGGGAGTCGGCGGTGATCCCATCTTCGGACGGTTTGTTATTATTCTATTGACAAGTGTTTATAACGCTTTTGAACAGCGTTATTCAAATCGTGGTATATGTTCCTGCAACTCGTAATGATGTTGATCAGGAATACCATTATACTTAGTGTTTATTACGGTCCGCTTGAACAAGAGATAACGGTATCAGGGGTTATAATAGGTGGCGAAAAGTCGTAGCCTATTTTTAAGATAATATATTAATGCTAAAGATAGATATTTTGAAACTTTGTACGAGGTTCGTACGATTTAAGCGTCTTTTATGGTGGTAACATAACTGATGTATCTGTCGGTTACTGTTGAAATGTTCGTAAATGCGTGTCTGTATGTGTTCTGATTATATTACACTGATCATCATTAGAACATGCTGCAAACCACAATTAATAAATAACAACATTAATACACATGTACAAGGATATTCAGATGTTTCTTTCATCCTCTTGCTTAATTTCTGTAAGAGAATATTGTTTTTAATAACACACAAGCAGAAACAAAATAGAAACACAATTCTTTCAAACGGTTTGTAATTCAAAGAATCCTTAAAAGAGTAATTACGAACCTTATGTAAAATCATATGCTTGTAAGGCTTACACTGATAAATAAATAATATTATACATTTTCCGGGCAGAAAACTCTATATTGTTAATACTAAACATTTATATGACTTATTCATTACACATGAATGATGCAACATCACATGAAATATTTGTCTTTTGCAAACACGTAATTTATCAAATGCAGATCATGTATTTGTATTATTGTTTTGTAGGAAGAAACCCCAAAAGAGTACACTCAAGAATGACATTTAAAATTACTTCAACATTATGTTTCAAAAAAACTGAATTGTATTGATTCGCACTGGAATTTACTAGGGCGTATGTACGCATGTCTGTATCGGGACACCCCCCCCACTAAAACAGTAACGAGATACACTTTAACGCAGCCAAGAGAACATTTCATTAATGTAAACATTACAGACAACTAGATATCAAAGCAATGCATTTTTGAAACTTCAAAAAATTGGATATAAAATATTGTAATTTTTTAAAGAGTACAATTAAAGGTACCAAATAGCTCCGAAGGCTAAAACAAATACATTTTATAATATTTGAAGGAAATAAATATTTAATAGAAACGCAATGAAATACCAAATAGTACTTTGTAATAGTAATTCCGCCAGACAATACGTCTGAGATCTCGATAACATAATGCATAGTAGTTAAAACGTGTCTGTCTGTTTCGTATCGCAGAATTAAATGTGGACTTGAGTGCAGTCTAAAACGTTTATAAGAAACATTTTTATAGAACGATTAATCAGATACAAGGAAATATAACTTAAATCTTTTTGAAGTGTGGTATCGTTTGTAACATTGGATTTGTAGATGTGCATGAAATTACAAAGAATACACTTCAAAGTGTATAAGTACTTCTTTTGAGTAAACCTAATCTACTCTCGTTACAAGTACGTACACAGTGTAATGTCTCACATTTAAATTCCCGAGTGCATAATTTTTTTTAAAACATTTAGAATTTATGGCAATACGGATTTCGAAAAATATACTGAGAACTACAGTAAAATGTAATGACGAAGAGTAAATTTAAAATAAATAAGCACGTATGAATTTCCTTGAATTGTCTTTATTATAATAAGAGGGAATGAAGTGATTCAAAATGTAAGAATTAAAATAACCGACAAGAACACGAGATTCTCATGGGGGAAAAAAAAAATCAGATGATCCTAAATGTTAGATAGTTACGTGTATGTATTCAAAAATTTAAACCAGATTTCCCGAAATTTTAATCCGAAAGCCTGAAAGGAGTGTATCACTGTATCAAACGCATTCAGACAGTAGTAAATCCTTTAAAAAAAAACTCCTATTCATAACTTACTAAAACTGTGTTACAGTTTTCCCATCATGCGTCTAGATCTTATGCATTAAATAAACTAATACAAAATCTGTATCACAGCTACAGGCATTTGTTGAGATCAGACAGGGGACACAAACATTGCACAAATATTATCACTAACACACATTAACACACATCACGATTACCATTATCAATTAGCAGACACATGCTTTCTCTCCGCCTTGTGTACATCAACGAAAAGTACACGCAATTTAGTAACGACGTGCTGAGAACAAACAAAGACGGGTTCAGTGTTCTCTTATACAGGAAATTCTATTTGAAGAATGGATAACTATAAGATTCCATTTTCTTATACCATTACATCCAACAGTGAAAATAATTTTAATCCTGACTAGAAAAAAAAAAAACTCCCCACCTCTGCATTCAAATCGTTCCTTCTGGTAAAAAGAAAGTTGTTATTAAATTAAAGGTTTCTTGTTGGTGAAGGAAATGGAAGTTTTATGTTCCTGTAATTTAATGCGATATATTCTTAACACGAAGAAAATTACGTCCTTATGAAAAGGAAATAAGCAATCGATTATATTATTATTGGCCTTATATAGTTGTTGTCAACCACATAAATAAATTACTTAAATTTAATTACTATCAATTACTTTTGGTTACTCAATTCCCAATCTTAAAACCTGTAACCGAGAAATAAATGTTTCCTGTACACCAGATTGTAATTTTAAAGATAAAATCGTGCTATTTGCTACGATCTGATTTTAAATATAGGAAGTGTTGAATTACTGGTGAGTTATAATTATGAACGCTGATCTGAAAGATGAAATTAAATTTGAAGCTTTGTAAAGGATGAATTGCAAGAAAAGTCAAAACGTGTGTTGCAAACAAGAAACAAATTGATTAGTAAGTATATATTGTTTAAATCTTGTCCGTCTAAATCACAATAAATTCTTATTAAATATTAAAATATTACAATAATTAACATTTAAAATATT
>NW_019060069.1:64940-82024 GCF_000696155.1 Zootermopsis nevadensis
AATATTTTAAATGTTAATTATTGTAATATTTTAATATTTAATAAGAATTTTATTGTGATTAGACGGACAAGATTTAAATAATATATATTTATTATATCACAATATGACGCAACTTTACCATCTCATGATTAGTAAGTGTTTATGATAATGAGTTGTAATAAGATTTATAACTTATTAAAGAACGCTATAGAATCAAGTTAAGTTAAAATAATTTACAGTTTCATTCAACCCATAATCAATATAGAACTTTAACACGCAAATTTAAATAAAGATTACAAAAAAAAAAACTGTATCGAATTCTAATTAACGTGAATTTTATACATTTGATCTACGTAGTTCGAAACTTCTACATATGGTTAATGAGAATTGAAGGCAGGAATATCAGTAACTGTGTTTTTATGTAGATGGCGGAAATTACATATTAAAATCCCAGCAAAATGATTGATTCCCGTAGGCCACATTTGAAGTACTACATGAGTAATGACTGAAATTTTAAAATATTAATTTGGGATAACTTTATTTGTGTTTAATTTATTTTTGAACGATTATTTGTTACTTGCGAATGTATCGTCCGTATTTAGAGCTTTAAAACTTAATACGTCGTTCATATTTAAAAAAAACCCCAATAAAACCGCATCACCGGGAAACACAATTTGTTTTGGAGAAAAATACACATCGATTTATGTCGAGGAAATCTCAGATAGCCACTGAACTGTCTAAGCGCTGGGTGACAACAGTTCCAAATTCCAGTAGGGCAGGAACTTATTATTTTGTCTGACAACGAAATCACTCAAAATACTCTTAAATTCTACCTACATATCACAAATTACAGATCAGAATAAGTTTAAGTCCGGCCGTCCGAAATATCTGTATTACAAGCTGTAGTGGTTTAAACCCTAGTAAGAACGAGGTGTGAGGTAAATTATTTAATATCTTACGGCTGATTAGTTAACAGTTAAAAACTCAATAATTTCGAAAAGCGGGGAAATTAATTTCCTTTTCTAATATAATTATGGTAGGCCTATTTATAAAGTTAATCAAATTATATTGTACGATATTAATAGCCTCATTACAACCTTTCCTTCATTTTACCAGTAGGATGATGAAATAAATTAACACAGTACAGGCAAATACCATTTACAGAACATTCAATCTGCTTAACGTTGTCTGATTCTGTATCCCATTAAACAAACGAAAGTAGCCAACGAGATTACAGAACATTCGAGCAACATATCCAAATCAAGTCAGTCAAATCAATCAATCAACCAACCAATCCATGAGTGAGGAGTCACTGTAAGAATTGCAGTCAATTATCCTCTAGAACAAGAGTGGTAATAAATCTAGTGAAGGCCAGATTAAAGAGTACAGAGACAGAAGAGTGCATTTTTTTTTGAAATTTGTGTCTGCTTACAGAGTCACTCTTACTCGTATCGTGAACTGTTCCATAAGATCCCTGCAACAGAACGAAACCAGCGTGATGTGACGTCATCTTCAACAGTGCTGCAAGAATATATTCTCGTGGACGGCGATGCGGACACGGAGTATTGATTTAATGCTTTTAATATAAAATTTAAACATTCTACAATAAAAATTAATACCCGTAACGCGTGTTGTAACCAGATGAACCGGATTTTCTACTGCATGAAGAAATATCTGTCACAACTGCTTCAATTTTCAAGAACAAGGTGTCTAACACACGTTATAATGTGTATAAGATTCAAAATTTTACATTAGTAAAATTATAAAAGTACTGAAAACAACGTAAATGTTTTGCGATTTTAAATAATCTTATTGAGATACACAGAATGTTTTATATATTAAATTATAAAAAAAATTCTTTAGTTAAATTTGTAACTACTAAATTTACTGTTAACTGAGCAATTGGACAATATTATTTTTGTACTAGAACTATATAAAAATACATGGACAAACACTAACTTTTATCCGCAAATTTATTACTCGACTGCAATATTACAAATTTGCAAAAATATTAACTGAAACTAGAATCTTGTATGGCTCCTACATTAAAACCTATCCAGTACGAAAAAAAAAAAATATATATTTATTTTATTTCAGAAATTTTTATAGTATCCGCCAAAGAACATAAAATAATAAAATTGTATCAAAATAAAAATCTAAGCCAAACTGTGATACAATTTACTTATTATTGTTAACTTTAACATAAAACACACAATGGCCACTAAACTAGACAGACATCAACTATATAACACGATTAGTGAAATTTAAAACATAGCCTACCTGTGGATTTTATAGTGTTCAATGGGGTAGCGTGTCTCTTGGCTTCTATTTATTCCTTCAGAAATAAGTTAATGATACATAACGTTCCACAAAGACGTTTCGGCGACAGGCAAACTAATCGAATGCACATTGTGTCGTAATATGGAATTAAACAAAATAAACTCTTAAACATTTGAGCACAAAATGGAATCTCATGAACGAATTATAACTTTTATATTATACACGTGGGATCTGAGCTTTTATCTAAGGATAACATTAAACTGGGAACTAGTTAAATTTCTAGGTTTCCATTTTTTAATGTTGGAACCTAAAAAAAAAAACCTCCTCGTGTGACAACAATAACCATCAAGAACAACAGTTAATAAAGAGATTGTGCGTCATGACAATTGTTAACCAGATGTAGAAGGCAGTGGTTTACGGTTAAGTCATGCAGACAACGAGGTCGAAAATTTCTTAACAGGGATACAACAGCAAATGTTAAAATTTATGTATAACACACACAGTCTTACACAGTATCTCATTATTGTTATTAATAAAACCGAAAATCTCGTAAAAATATTATAATGGAAAATTTACGCATAACACACGATCGTGAACAATACATTTTACCTATAAATTTTGTGTTAAATACTGTTTACAAATCAAGAACTTAAAACATGGCAAAAGACTCTGATATTATTCCCCAAAAATTTAATTTTATTACCAGAAAATAAAATAAATAAATAACACTGAGTCTAACATTAATTATATAAGTTTCCAATCAAAATGCTCTATCTTCTTATATATTAAAATACGTGATTTGTCGTCGTCAAATTGAAATCTCGGAGTATGGTTAATCACAGTGTTGTTAAATCTGAGTTGGTTCCATTGAATTCATCGCTGGTTTCGTCCTTTGCCACGATAAGGGTAGATATGTACATTGGGACAACGGTACATACTATTTGGAAAACTGGCCTAAGAATTGTTTTGATTATTTACGAAATATTTCTTGCACAAGTTTACTGTACGTAAAATTAATAAAAAAAAAATAATTAGAAACCCGAGAACAATTCAGAAGAGAAATTATAAATAAGTTTTTTTTTCTGTGCATATGTACTATATTTATAATATAATGACGTGCTAAAATATAGTTACAAGAGTTGAAAATATAAGTTATTTGTTAACAGATCTATTTATGAATAAAAGTTCAACTTTAAGAACAAGAAGGATATAAATAAGATAAATTTTGGAAAAAATAAGGTATATACAGTTACAACAAATAAATACAACATATAATAATGATAATAATAATCAAAGCTCAATGTATAGCATTCGAAAGATATCAAAACACAACAAACAGAAAGCCCTTACATATAGGCTGGGCAGTAACGTAAAACAATAAATTGAACATTATTTGAGAAAGTAATTAGAAAATCGGTTAAATCTCATGCAACACAGAGCATAATAATCTGTAGGAAAAAAAATAACGTAAGAGAAGTAACACTTGATTTTTATAGCGATATATGTTATTATAAATTTGTGGATATCGAATATTTTTGTACAAACCTTTCCCTTATCTGCATGTCTCTTGTTTCACGCTGATGAAACTGTTGCGTTACGAGCTGAGCAAGGCATACAACACAGAAACGTAAAATTTTACGAAGAAAAAAGACTCACCTGGGGTAACTGATATTGGGCAACTGCTTGAGATAACAGCGCTGTCTGAGAATTCCTTCCCAGAGTTGAACGCCGACAATTCCGAAGATGAAGAACACGAAAAAGCAAAGCAGTAACACGTTCCCTAGCATCGGGAGTGTATCTAGTAACAGCATCACTAATATCCTCATACCTGAAACATAAGAAAATGTCTTTCATAATTCAGAAAATAATCGTCTTTCAACGTAATTACAATTTGCGTCATATTCACAAGCAGGTGTCTTTTTAAGTTTCTACTGAATTTAAAAATTATTTTCTGATAAAGCAATGGGAATAATATTAGGAATTATTTATTTATTATTTATTTAGTGTTCTGTCTGACGACAGGTCCATATGAACAGGATCCTTCCATCCTTTTCTCGGACTGGGACCTGTTCATATACGTTCTTGGCAGATGATCCAGAAGTGGTTTGCCATTGCCTTCTTCTGTGTGTGAATGGAGTAATTGTTGGGATGCCACGGAGGAAAACTCCGTGTTGCCTAGACCACGGCCTTGCCCAACACAAGTTATAAATTCGGGCACCGCCGGAAATCACTGGAGATAAATTAAGAAAAGGATGGACAAAAATATGGAAATTGGAGCTTCGTAATTTTTTACCTTAACATCAACTGGGTGATGTGATGGGCTGGACACAAAGCACACATGACAGAAATGATAAACGCGTACCACAAAATATTTTTTTTGTCAGAATGAAAGGAATCACGTTATAGATTCTTGCACAGATAAAAAGATTTTATTACAAGTTGGGAAATGTATACATGGCGTAACAATTCCGACTGTCACAGACATTTTATTTTGCGATCTTTACGAATACCGCCCATAACGTTGTCTGGGGGTCCATGACCTTTGCGAAGGAGGGGTGTCTGGCTGGATGATGTCTTCGCAACTGCGGATTCCCAATCCCAAGATAAAAATGGCAAACAAGTTACCCATCTAATTATGGTAATCAAAGTCACTCATCCTGAGATAAACTCACAAGTTATTTGTGTTCTTATGTGACGCCACTAAGACTATTCTTTGAAATGAATATCAAAATGGACTGACGATTTTTAGTAAAACATTCCAACATCGTTCTAAATCAAAATTGGAGCATTCTTCCTTGCATCCTTAAGCTGTATTATGCTCACGGAAAGACAGAAGGACAAAGCTATTTTAATTCGTTCTCGAACACCTGAGCGACAATGTCGTTTCCTCCAGGGGGACTCTACACCATGGGGTTAAAGCATTACTCAGTGTTTCAGGCAGTGAACGAATTATGAAGTTTCTCAATAATCATCATAGCACTACAAATTCATAAATGTTTTTTATAATAATTTTAAGAGTTCGAAACACGAAATTTCCGACTAGGAGTGAACATTAACGTAATATGGTAAAGACGAATGCAAATCTACTTTTTCATTGTATTGCCCGAAAACGGAATATGCGTACTGTGAGATAAAGATAAGGATACGGAGACAGAATAAGAAGAAGATACGGGATTATTGAATTGAACAGAGCGGAGAATGGAGTACGCGCTGACAGAGTAGAGCTCACGTGACAGACAGCACTGCATTGTACGTGTGTGCTCTCTGATCTCCGAATGTTCCAATACAGAAAATTAAGTCTACTATACAATAAAACGAAAATCCACCCAAAATACCCTTCTTCGTACAATTCAGTCTGGATATAAATGCGAAAGAATATAAAGGAGTACTAAATATAATTACATTATTAAAAAATAACGCTTGTAAAATATCTTTCAGTAGATTTTCTTATAGAAGGATCTGACGTAAAATATTTCTTATCCATTAACTAACGTTCTTATGTCAGAACAAATATATAACAGCCTATATTATACGTAAGTCAAAAGTAAAGTTTGTCCCACTACACGCCATGTAGGCGCTTGGGGTGAGAGGAGGTAGAGCTCCTCTCTTCCTTGACCTCGGCACTAGATGGGGGTGAGTGGTCAGCATCACGCCCCGGCCGGCTTTACCCCCGGGAAAGGACCACGGTGCCCATTGTAGAGGAGGCTGGGTGGGCCCCAGAGCCGGTCTGGACGCAGAGTCTAGAGGAAAAAAAAATCCTCTGCCCCCGTCGGGGATCGAACCCCGGTCGTCCAGCCCGTAGCTAGTCACTATACTGACTGAGCTATCCCGGCTCATCTATATTATATGTACCTGTTTAATTTTAACAATTTGTTTAATTACGCTGTAATACATTTCTTATCGTTTATTTAGGCTATTTGTTTAGACAATTATGACCAAATTTTAATACGATCCCCTTAATATAAGAGCAGGACCATGGACATGTTAATTATGTATACAATATAAGCTCTTGATAAAGGGTAACAACTTATAAATCAATGTTACTCTAAGACACACAGAGGAGTCGATGCACACAATCAAAGATTTTTAATCCCATTAATAACAAGGAGTACAATTTTGGGAGGATAACAAAGCAGGTCGAGCCTCTGTCGGCAGATTTAAACAGGTCTAATCTAACCTACAATAAAAGTTAATAATATTTAAACTGTTGAGAGATTTATATCATCGATTAAAGTGAAAGTTAACGACGGACTTACGCAAAGAATTTTGCTACGCCACTGAATAAATAGCATTCTCTTTGCCAAGTTCATTCTGAGGAATGAAATTGAGCCAAGAAACGCAAAACCATCTGTGATTGATGGCGCTGGTTTCAAGAGAGTTTCGGCGTTGCGTGGCTGACGAATGACGCAATCAATTTCGAAGTTTCTGTGTATCCTATGAACCCTGACTCAAATTCCCTTTCCTTGCTTTGAGTCTGTATAATTCTTTATACAGCTCTTATAAAGGTATAACCTCAAAATCCGTATGAGTTTTCTGTGGTGCTCGCTCAGATGGATTACACTTCTAAACCCTTGTTCTGTGCTGCACCAATCCTGTGTATTTTGGAATGAGATGGCATGAAAAGAGGCTAGCGGATGTAATTATTACTACCTCTTCTCGCAATGTAATGACGACAATTATGTAAAAATATAACAGACAAAGGAATATCTATCATTAGAGTAGCTAATAACAGATAAAATGATATTTAATTTTAGTAAATGCTATCTTCTGTGAATTTATTAAATATCAATATTTGGCGCAGAGTACAAATTGTGCAGTTCAGAACTCCTACTTACGTAATTTTCTACACCATCCTTAATTTAAACTTTAACTTAAAATATAAAGCATTTTTTAACAACTTTTACTTCACAAAACAAACCTTAGTGTTAAAATATCACATCATTAACTTTACTGGCATCCGTTACATTTTCACATTTAAAATATTAAATATCAGAAATAACTTTACAACAAATTTCGCTTCAAATTAAAACTTAAAAACCCGAAATCGGTTTTCATAAATTAAGTATCGATATTTATTCTGTGCGAGATATATCGACTACGAATTCACGACTCGGTTTCAGGAACCCCTTTTGTAGAAACTGTGTACGCTGAGTGGAGTATTAATACGGATTAAGATAGGAAAAACTTTGCATTGTCCAGTGTAGTCGCATATGAATGCGTATTCAAGTTATCTACCGCATTCCATCATGCATATTATTAGCCAAGTTTGTTTCACTATTTATAATCCTACACATTAACTAATCCGTTGCTCTCCCTTTTATTGAGAGTGCAGGGGAGAGAACGGAAATCACAGTTGGCAGTTGGAATTTTGTGCACCGGAGGAAAACAGAAATTCTACAGTGGCAGAAGACGACTGTGTGTTTGAGAGAGGTAAAAGTGGGAGTGAGAGGATTTGAGAGCTGGTGGTAAGTAAAACCTAAGTCCCACTACTGAACTTCACTATTCTCCAACTTTTTACATTTCGCTTGTCACTAAGACTGGAATGGTAAGGGTGGAGTTCGCATCTTTGTCTAAAAGACTTCGCGTATTTTTATCTCTTTCTTTTATTCTTAGAATATCCAATCCACGAGAGTCTGCATCCACGCACCAATGACCCAATGCACATCGGAAACTGCAAATCTAAGAACGAAAACGCTACTTCCCCGTAAGTTTGCTTTAACGCAATTAATACAGACCAAACTCGGCTAATAAATAATCTTCCACAAAGAGATAACAGGACAGTCACAGCAATTTTATGTCCAGCACTAATATTTTTTGGAGATAGTAATTAAATGTTGTATTCAATGTAACTAATTAACTCTTCAAAGCTGGATGGTAACTATATGTACCAGCTGTTTAACAAACAGTTACCAACTGATATTTTTAATGGTGAACTGTTGTGTTTCCTTTACGGTACGGGCTGAATTCCTAAATATTATTCAGATTAGTTTTGGTTTTAAAGGTTAAATTATTAAACTACATACAGTAGACTCTTTCTTTAGAAATTGAAAGCAGGAATTTAAAAAAAAAAGACCCCTATAGAGAACCGGTTGAATGTAATCCACACATTCACGCTACGTGTCTTAAGACCTTACGAACTCGTCTCTCCATATACTCACACGAAAATGTATATATTACAAGGCGCATCCACAAAGTAAGTTTCCCACTCGTCCCACAGCTAGCAAACCTTATATTGCGCGAAGCGACTGTGCGTACGTGATAGAGCAATGACGTAGCATGGCGCATGCACTAACGGCACTTCCCGCGTTCTCACAGTAGCATCGTTGCAGCTGTTGAAGATGGAGGTTCTTATTCCAGCCCCCGCCGACTGTGAAGTGCGGTCAGTGATAACGCTAGGCCGCACACGACTCGACGGACAGCAAGTCTCCTGCAGAAGTTCAGCTGGGAGGTGTTTAATCATCCACCCTACAGCCCGGACCTCGCTCCCAGTGATTTCCATCTTTTCCTACACCTCAAGAAATTCCTGTCCGGTCAGCGTCAGCGTCAGCGTTTTGAGAATGACAGAGAGGCGGAGATGGCTGTCACACAGTGGTTCCAATCCCAGGCGGCAGACTTCTACGACACAGGTATTCAAAAGTTGGTCCCACGGTATGACCAATGTCTCAATTCTGGTGGCGAATATGTTGAAAAATAGCTGGACACTTGCTGTATCTGTTGCAATAAATATTTCCATGAAATTGTGTTTTGTTTCTGTAAACGGCCCCAGGGAAACTTACTTTGTGGACGAGCCTCGTATCATCTTAAAAGAAGCAGATATGAGGGTGTGGACTTGATCAATCTAGCTCAGGTTAATGCCCAGTGGCGGGAAATTATAAACACGGATTAACTCAGAGTTATCAGTTTTCTTATTTTAATATTATCCTATCATCTACGATTAGGTACATTTTATCTAAAAATATGCATTTCGAGCGCACTTTTTCCTTCACGCTTTCGAACCAAATTTTCGTACGTATTTCTCATTTCCCCATACGTTCTACGTCACCCGCATCCATTTAAAAATTAGTTTATTACCGACAAGAGAACACAAAGCATCTCCATAACAAAGACCAATCCGTTGACGTCGTTTAAGGAAATAATCGCAGTTTGCACTGAGAAACAAACGAAACAAATATATACCCGACTTCGTGAGTAAAATATAGTGTTACAGACTGCTAAAGTACATGGCACATGAGTTACAAATTAGCTTTAAAAGCTTTAGCGGACAAACAGTCTGTTACGAGAGTAATTCTCTGCCATATATCACGCAGGGTAGAGATGACAGGCCGATATACAACAGATGGAACGAGAGACACAATCAAACAGGTAGCCACAATGTCGATGAAACCGAAGACGGGTAGCCACCGAGTTGTAAAGACGGATGAGGAATGACATACGATCAAACAACAAGACATGGTAGGAAGTCAACCAGGACGTGGTTGATTAAAAACACACAAGTAGCCGAATTTCATTCGATAAGCTAAGGATGTCTAAATTTCAGTTTTGGCTCTGTTAATATATATATATATATATATATATATATATATATATATATATGGAAGAAATAAAAACATCCTCTAAAGTTTAGAGGAGATTACTGCCTCTATCACCACCCTGATGAAGGCAGTACACTCATCCGAAATGTCTCTCAGTATCTACCAGAATACTCGGTGTAATATCCCAGAAAAGAAAAAAAAACAATTTTCGTATTCGAAGCTCGTCGAAACATTATTTAAGAATTTTGTCCGTACCGCAAAGGAAACACAATACTTCACCATTACAAAGATCAAGTTATTAGCGCTGTTTAAGGACATAATCTCTGTTTACACTGAGAATTATACTAAAGCCATAAATGTAAAACGAAGAGTTATTGATTGGTACCACTGGGTTTTCAAGGGTTAATTTAAATTCATCGTGGCAAATACTCATTCTCAAGATTCTCTGCAGCATGAAGAGAAATACTTACATCGTTCTTGTCCGAAAGTGTTTTGTATGTAGGTCATGTGGAGGGGGTTTATAAAAGGCGTTTCAAAGGTGTGATCGAAAGGGGAGCAGCTGTTCTGACTAAAATTCTAGTCCAAATTTAACCCCAATATTTCTGAAACATAAAACTGAAGTATCCTTTCAAGAAGACTTTTGTGGGGATTGAGGTTAGAAGATTCAGGCGTTCATGAAGTCTTCGCTTGATGGAGTTGTCTGGTCAGTTAAATGTATCGCGCGTTTTACAACCGGAGAAGAAGTCTCTGATATAAATCAGATAAAATGATAGATGGGCCTCAGAATCAGTGCAGAAAAATTCCTGCCCATACCGGGTAATAAACCCCTGGCTGCCCGGCCCATAGCCAGTCACTTCACCGGGTTACCTGCGTAGGTTTAAGGTGTTAAGAATGTAATTTTGTGGAAGACACGAAATATGTCGAATACTAGCTACTTCATCGAAAACTTGTAACTGTTAAAAAAGCATTTCCTTTGATGAGAGTTAAGGTTCTCAAGGCGGATAAGATGTCCATGTTGGTCTTCTGGGTTGCAACGTCTTGTGAACTTGTAGCTAGATATCGGCCCTGAAGATGGATACAACATGTTTAGCCGAAACGTTGATAAATGCTTACGAACACACACGGTTTTACAACACAAAAAACCAATATCGACATAAATTATTTTACTGTCCTATTGGGACTTTTGCTGTTAATAACTTAGTTAAGCAAACAAAATATTCATCAGACATTTTCGTAGTTCTTTAAGGTTGAGGAAAATACTGCAATGAAGTTTCCATAGACGTCCTCTAGCTGTAACGATGGAACTGAACATATTTATGAGGTACGTGTACCTTGCCCCTTCGCCCAACCTCCAAGCTGTAGGACCACCCCTTGTCGGCTATTCGCTTGTACTACTTCAACGTTTTCTAAACTACCCTCCATATCCGGAGGCCTTTTCGACTATCTGTAACATCAGATCAAGGGATTACCATTATTTAATACCATCTGTTAATAGAATTACAATTTTGTAAGAACATTAAAACCACAGGGCATTAGGAAGTTCTAATCTCTGACAGCAACGTAATTTAAACAACGCACACCAAAAGAGCTTTATAGTCAACATTAAAATGCATCATTAGAATTATAACGGGTCTACATAGAGCACTAACCTTAAATAAGTACTTTAAATTAACAATTCAGTCCTTTGTACATGCTTAATATCGCTAGATTCTGGCACATACTACCTAATGGTGTTATTGTCCAGTCGTGTTTCATGTAATAAATTATATGCAGTGAAGAAAATTTTATGGCTTCATTCTCTGTCTGAAGCTTCAAGCAATCAGTGCGTGACGAACCAAAATTTCTTCACACCTTGAACACGCAATTTCTTGAGTCTTTCTGCATACTGAATTAATTAATTAATTTGCAAGGCTCATAACAAAGGATTTCGCGACAATGAACGCAAACGACCACACTACATTTATTTCGCAAGTTTAATATTCTCGTACTATTCAAAAAAATGGTAAGGAGAACAAAGACTGAGGTTGTCCTCAGCTACCACCGACATATCGAGAGAAGTTTAAAAAAAAAAAAAATCTTAAGCATCAACGGCTCAACAAATTTGAAACAAATTTCTACAAGTCGGGGTAGAACACTACAAAATTTGTGTACAAAAAAGACGTTCGCTTGATTCGTTACAGAGAATATTATTTTCATTTTGATCCAAACAAACCGCGATCACAAATTTCACCGATCTAAGTACGCCTAATCTCATTTCATTACGCACTTTTCTTCAGTTACCTCTTATTTGTCGATCCATATGTTCTTCTTACAACAGCAAAAAATTACAGAGGTATATTTCGTGAATTAAATTTTGATATATTACTGTCGTTCGATTATTTGTACATTTCTGTCAAATTTTTCCACTGATTTATTAACTATGTTTATTCAGTATATATTTATTTATTATTTCAGTCTATACACAAACTTAATATTAAAATGTTGTTGTTAAAATTAAAATTTAGCGATTTTCATCGTTATTACGATGTTACATTTAAGCGCTTATTATTTTACGACATGTTTCGATGCTATTGCATCATCCTCAGGTTTTTTATTGTTATTTTCATCTTTAAAATATATTCCTATAATTTTACAAATATATATTTTCTACGACAATCTCCAAACTCATTTTCATATTAATAATTAATAATTCGAATGTTAATTAATTGTTTCACAGAATATGAACAACTGACCAAAAATATGCAAAACACTACGAAGATCAAAAGAATTTTAATTTTAACAACAACATTTTAAAAACTAAGTTTGTGTATAGACTGAAATAATAAATAAATATATACTGAATTTCAACACAAACATGACGCATCTAAACTACAAACTATGTTTATATTGATTCCGTCTTAAACTCTGACACTGAGACATGGACACACACCTACTTTCTTCAGCGTTGATTTCTCCACCAGCCTCTTTATTAATATCTGATAGGCTTAAATTTCAGTGACTTTTTTCGTATTTATGTTTCAGTTCACCGTAAACTGCGACACTGCTTTTAATAAAATCAGACAAATAATATTTATAATGCGTTAGGTAAAACGTTTCCCAAAGGCACAAACGTTACATATACCGAGTTCTGCGGTTGCTTTAGGAAAACTGAGTTTTGGATTAGTTTGGACAGGGATGTTCTAAAAAGATTCTAACACTGACAGCTCTACATTTGTGTTTCCACATTTTTAATTTCAGATGTATTAAGCTGCTTTCATTCAAGTTTTCCTCTGAGTAATTTTTAAAATGAATGCAGCGACTGGTTAAAACATAATCTTTCTTTGTTATTTCCCTTTTATCATGGAATAACATGGCGTATAAAGTAGATGAAACGGATTTGGAAGTGCATTAAATTATTCAACCTTAATCCTTCTAACTCTTCGTGTTTCCATTCTGCCCAGTAACTTTGTAAGATCGATTTAAATTTGAGTTAATGTGGGTCTCGTTCCAATGTACAAAGTCAGTGAAAGACCCGACAACTTCTTAATTTAATTTGTCTTGTTGCTGTGGTCCCAAAATATTCGAACTTCAAGAAAATGTTCGAAGGATTTTAGAAAAAGTTGTCTCCAGTTTCTATCAAACATGCGTTCAAAATTTTACAGTTTAAGATTTTACCGACTTCAATATATAAAATTAAACTGCTGGGATACGCGCTCTGATACAGGATAATTCCAAAATACCTACGTTTCTTTTTCGAAGAATCAAACCAATACGAACTGCGTACACCACCCGAAACAAACTCGAAATGAAGGCCACATTTAATTATGAACGAAAATTAAAGCGTCATCATCTTTTCAAATACACTGAATACGTTTACGTCAACACGAATTTCTTACAAACTACTCTACGATTTACAAGTTAACTTGTCAGTACAAAAATACAATAATTATTTTTCATAATCTTATTTTGTTTACCGATAAGTTCTTACTTCCTTATTCGCAAGAATTTTTATCATTAAAAGTCGTACATAAACGGAAACACGTACGAATTTTATATTCTTTCAGTAAATAAACTATAAATAATCAAATAAATGGTAAGGCAAATGAAAGAGAATTACAAATTTCTCGTACATATGAACTGCTCAATGATAAGTCCAGCTCAATAAGAAACGAGGCCATGAAACCTGAAATGTTTCCTACCCTGCAAAAATCACGTTTCTTTCCCTCTGCAGACGTATTACTAAGACGGTTCTGATTGCACGTCAGTATATTGTTATAAATGACGCGAGAGAAATTTAACTCGGCTCTGCAGGGGATACACATGTACGGGGGTTCAAGGTCTTGTCGCTGGGAAAAGGAGACACGATCATCCATTTTCTTAGCGGCCAGTTTTTGTCAAGTGGTTCTGATATATCGAGGTCAATTGAGGCAGATGTCAAGTCGGCGTGTGCAAACTGTGTTGCCCGTTCAAAGGTTCCTGTCCACGTGACGGGTCAAGGAATGCTCGCTCTGGTCGGACATCGATTTAGTATCGATCCCTTCCTTCCTTAGCTTTCTTCTTATAATCCCTGGAAACTATAAGCTACACTCCGATAATTCCGGTCACAAACTTCGGAACATTTACGCTTTTAAACGTAATTACTCAATGCTGGCAGCTTAAACTCCACAAATAATGACCCCTTGGAAAGAAAGAAAGAAAGAAAGAAAGAAAGAAAGAAAGAAAGAAAAGAGAGAGAGAGAGAGAGCCGAGAATAAAAATACAAAATAGAACTTCACGTTTTCACTGCGGTGAATCTGAAAATGGCTGTCTTCTGGGTTGTAACATCGTTTAGTCTGGTAGACGTTTACCAACGCTTCAGAGGTCCTTGCTGACTCCACTATCTCAAAAATGCAAATGTTTTCCTCACTCATTTTCTTGGAGAACTTAGAATTCCTCAAGTAGTGGGGTTTAAAAATAGTGTTTTTTCTTTAAATTACGTATAAATCCCTGGGCGGGGTATAAACCCATCGTAAGGTATCTCCCTACACAAGACAACGCGGGACTCGAACTTACGATAACAGTGTTGAAGTGACCAAGACTCACTCACCACTACTTTACTGTGATCTCTCAAAATGTATTTTATACAAAGAAAATTCAAAACGACAGAAATTGTATTTTCCTCTCTACTAGTAGTAGGGCTACATGATAAATTAGAGCGGCCTCGAACATAATTTTACATCTTATGAAATAAAAGAACTGTCAGATATTAATATCGGAGTGAGAAATCAATATTCTAATTCGCCTATATTACATATATTTTATAAGAAATGAATTTTAAGAAAACCCATTTACTAGGCTGAATAAAAATATTCCTTAATTAATTTACTGGGACAGCTTTTCCCCCAATCCACCGCTGCTCCAAATCCACTCACGTGACATGTGGGGGCTGGACAAAGCGTCCGTCAGCGGCCACAGTGCCACGGAAATATTGTCTCACCCCCATAGGCTTAGTTCCACCCATGCATCTGAATAAAACGACGGAACTGTCTTGACGACAGCGTCGAATCTAAGGCGAAATTTTCGGAAAAGAGAAACATTCATTCCACATAAGATAATCCTCAGTGTCTTAAGATTATACGATCCAAGCGGACAAGAATAATAAGAAAACCGTCACTCCTTCATCGAGCAAAATAGATTGTTTGCCCAGATCAACTCCCCATAAAGGTTTCCGTAAGTTTTCTCGTCTTCTCTTGACATTTCGCTTCTTATATATCTCCTTTCTTTATCTCTCTTCGTCTTTTCTTATTTTCCCCACAAGTGAATTTAGCGACTGTCGTCAGAGAAAAGAAAAATATAAGTTCATGCGTTTCTCCGCGTGTCCAATCCGCAGGACTCGACTCGATTCTGTGCCTCTGTCGAATATGATTTGTGCACTTGGACGATGAAATTTAATAACAAAATAAAATAAAAATCGACAATTAGCGACAACAAACTACTTGCCCCAGAATCAATATTCAGTGAGATTTTTACCAGTACTTTAAAGCAACACCACGAAGAAAAGTCCTCCTTGAGACGATGGCAACTGCTCAGCTGGATATTATCCGCCTCTTACAAGACTCCGATCCCCTGTTACATTATTTACAACAGCCCTGGATCGTTCAATTTCGTCTTGAAGCCCCACTATTTGAGCTGTTTGTCAGAAACTGATTGATAACACGACAGAAGATCTGGAATTTGTAACAAGAAAGCAAGGAAACGGATCCCAGCGACTTACTAGCCACTCAAATATGTGGAATGGGCCGTGTCCGACTTCGTCCTACCCTACAAAAAAGTAAATCTCAAAAGAAATTTTTGGGCAGAGTCAACAAAATAAACATTCACGCTGAGCTGTCACATGTAAAAAAAGTAAGTGAAGCTGACCATTTTATAATTTCTATATTATTTATTTTATTTATTTAGTGTTCTGTCTGACGACAGGTCCATATGAACAGGATCCTTCCATCCTTTTCTCGGACTGGGACCTGTTCATATACGTTCTTGGCAGATGATCCAGAAGTGGTTTGCCATTGCCTTCTTCTGTGTGTGAATGGAGTAATTGTTGGGATGCCACGGAGGAAAACTCCGTGTTGCCTAGACCACGGCCTTGCCCAACACAAGGGTAAAAATAAAATATAGAAATACAAAATATCCTACTAGTGGAGATTTTCATGACGTACTATTCGTGGTCACTGACCAGACAGCCCTTTGAAACAAACATATGGAGATCGAAAAAAAATTTAGCATCTAAATTGACTAAATTCTTTAGAGAACCTCGATTAAAAATTAATTGGGTCATACCTAGCGGTGCAGGTACATTTATTTCCCTTTTACTATTAAATAACCACTGTGTTCTACCACAAGGTAAACAAAGAAACTTACTTGGTATTCTGTTTATCGCTCGCAAGGGTCGAAGCACGCGAATTGTTCTTATTGCTGATAGATTCATATTTTCCACGTTCAGACAATACTCCAAGGCACTGAAACACACAAATATCGTATACGGACACCTCCATGTTGTATAAATCCATTAATAAAGCTTGTATGAGTGAGTATTTAGGACTTCCCTTCAACCTAATACCTAGCACTTAATAAGTTTCCTGTTCATTAAACGCCAAGCATTACTTGACTCAAGTCCCGCTCTTATAACTGGAGGTGTAGAGTATTCAAGAATATTAGAAAGGCGTAGTCACTCTTTGACTTGGAGAGACTGCCCTAAAATGACGTACTATAATTATAAAGACATTTACCTTTGAATGTATAAGATAGTGTAATTGCGTCATATTGTGAATATTATAA
>NW_019060069.1:83263-102530 GCF_000696155.1 Zootermopsis nevadensis
ACTACAGAAATCATAATTGAGTTTTAAGTTCTTAGATATATTTTACACCTGATGATGGTTTTATAAAAACCGAAACATGTTGTGTAAATGTTCCGAAATGTAAATCGATCAATCGATATGGAAAATGAATGATATTTTATTATCTTAATTATAAGAAATTTTAAATATTGTGATCAGACGGATTAAGATAAATAATTGCTTTGAATGTACGACTGCATGCCTTTCGTAGTACTTGAAGTATGAAGACATTTTAATTACTTATGCATCTAATCTTCCCATGGGCATTAAAAATATCAAAATGCGTACATTTTTCTATTTTTGGATGTCCATGAGGAAATGACTGTACCAATGAGCATATGGTCCTGACATCTGGTAACTGTTGTAATAAATGTGAGATTTCTGATTGTGACAGAAACTTACCCCGCAATGACAATGAAGAAATCTAGCCTGTTCCAGGAGTCTGCAAGGTAAGTTCCCTTGCCGTACACCCCCATCGCGACCATCTTGATTGACATCTCCAACGCAAAGAATGCGAAGATGAAGTCGTCGAAGATCTGGGGAAAAAAAGAGCAACTTACGGTGTTTGGTGTTGACTGTACGATGCATTTGGGTTCAACAAGGTATGTAAAGTGACATTTTGTGAAAATAAAAATAACTTTTGGTGATGCCTTTCTACTGGTTTGTGACGCCGTGCAGACTAGCAGGTAGACGTTTAAGAGAAAAAAATACTGTCTGTCTACTCCATCTTTTTAGCCATGAAGATGGAGACAAGTTGTTTATTCGAAACGTCGGTATTTACCTACGAGTCTACGCGGCGTCACAAACCAGAAGAACATCGCCGTCTTTAACACCGTGAGAACCTCAAATCCCAGAAAAAAAATTGTTGCCCAAGAACATAGGTCGATTGACATGTATAAAATATATTAATATAAAAGCAGTCGAAATAATAAGACGCAGGGATGCTAACTCGTCCACAATTTTCTTTTTCTTTTAAATATAAAGTTATAAATAATACATGTCCACTTCAAACCTTGTAGTACTTTGTAATATAAATTTACATCAGACGAATAAAATGCTTGAAATTAGCCAATGATAAATATATTTCCCACCTGTTTCAATAATAAATAAAACTTAATTTTGTATTTTGAGATTCGTGGGATTTCCAGTACAAGAAGGATAATTTCCTTAAACAGCATTCCCGGTTTATCTGTGGAGAAGTGTTTTCTTTGCGGTACGGACTGAATTATTAAATATCTAGAAGAATTTCAGCTTTTAAAGGCTGATTATTACAATGACATAGCTGTAAGCTCAGGATTCTGTGTTAAAGAATACGAAATTAAACATGTGACATTAATTCATAACCGTGTCTGCGAAATAAAACATAGGAAAGTGGAATTAAGTTTGAATTTTTCGTGTTCAAACACAGCCATTAAATATTCGCTACCTTCAAATAAACTACTGCACAACAAGAGTGGGACATGTTGAAAAATAGGATTTCCAGGAACTACGGATTTTAAATACGAATTTTTTTAATTTTAATTAAATTAAAACAAAATACCACCAACATAAAACCGCAGGAAGTTTGAAATTGCGGGTTTCAGTTTTAACTTGCTTTAAAACTAAACCATTCGTTTAATCAGTCTGTAGCCACACAAATGTTCGGCGTTATTAGTGAAACACTTGCATAGCGAATCAATTTTAATGTAAATATACATCAGCACTCATTACTCTGTGGAAAAATCTCATTAAACTCGAAACATATTTTCGATAATGGTTTTCAATCTATTGCTTGAAAGTAAGACAGACATTAAGTGTCGACCGGACTAATCTGGCTCAAAGGCGTTCTTCAGAACAATTTCATGAACTTTCTTTTTCCACAGAAAGCGGGGAATTTCTTGATCAGGTGGGGTTATTCAAGGCGTTTGGACAGGAGATAGAATAAGACAGAATAAGGTATATAAGTATAGTAATCGCAAAATACCATTTTCTTTTAAACATAAATATTTTCGAAGTGTAGAAATTTGGACCGATATAGTTCCACAAAATATGTTATAAATACTTTTTCTCTATGACTCACTCCCAGTGTACCTAAAGTTCATGGAAATACAATTTAAATGTAAGTTGTGCTGAATAATAATGTAATTTTCATCCCAAAACTGGATGGAATCATCTCAATTTTAATCAAATATGTCAGTACGGAAACCAATTCGACACAGATTGAATTTCATGATTCGAGACGGATCGACATACGATGTGGTTTATTTGCAGGCGAAACAGCTGTGTGGTCAATTTGATTTGGATTATTTCAATAACTGGCTGAAGAGTGAACAAATGAAAAAGGGTGGGGCACATGGGTTATTTAACACGCAAGCCAGAAATGAGAAATGCGTATAAAATTTTAATCGGAAAACCTGAATGTAAAAAGGACTACTACTGAGAGGAGAGAATAATAATATTGAAAGATTATATTAAAAATACGCTGTCTGATTGTATATTAGATTCATGTGGTTCAGTTGTTTACTTGTGGACTTTTCCCTTGGTCCGTGAAGTGTCTTCGTAGTAGCCTTACCATGAAGTAGGATTTGAGGTTTTCACGGCTGTCAGTACGAAGACGACTGTATTCTGGGTTAGAGCGCCGTGAAGTCTGATTACTCATCGCCCTGGTGATGAAGATATCAAGAACCTCTGAAACGTCGGTAAAATTCTACCAGACGACAAAGGGCTACAACCCAGAAGACAGTCATATACGGATCTGTATTAAAGTACGTAAAGCTTGATTCGGCTCGCTAACAAAAATTTGTTTACCCCCGTTATAATGTGTATTTATGTGAATTCGTGGTGGCGTTATTACACGTGTTTGGTGCAGCTTTAAATACTCGGTCGTAAATCTGCGTATCGCGTATACAGAGCGCAGGTATGAATACTCCAAGCAGTCTGCACATTCTTTCGGTAAGACGAGGCGTTATCTAGCAGCTCCTGAAGCTAGGAATAGAACGGCTTCCTGAACTGGATTCAACCGGTCTGCAAGATTTTTAAGAATCTTCAAACTTTCATTCCAAATTGAACACTTTTTTTTGCAAGTACGCAGCTGATCACCTGGTAAGAGAGAGAGAGAGAGAGAGAGGGGCTTTGAAGAACATTTTCCTTCAGCATTGCGTACTCCAGAATAATAAAATGTGTTCTGTTAAACATTACTGTTAGGTTATGAGAACGTAAAATTTAGTCTGATTTAAAACACTACGTACGAATCACAAAATTTGTCACAATTCTTCAACACTTCTAATACCAGAACGTTCCATCCATCTCCAAACTGAACTGACAGAAATGATTCCTCTCACAGCGATCGCCCCCATTCTACAGTCGGGGCGAATACGTACGTTAACTTGCGAGCAGTAGAAAAACAAACTCGTATACTACGTAAATCAAAGACGTTACCGACACAGGAATTGATACAGAGAGCTTCAAAGCGATGTCGCTGGGAAATAATATTTACAGCGTTGGCAATATAAGCTGCTTAAATGCGTATCCTTCGAAACATTTTATCATCTTGTCTTTTACTTGAACGAACAGAGTAGTCTTAACTACGATGCATAATGCCAAATCATGCGTGCTACAAAACCACCAAAGGGAAATTGTGAACAACAGAATTGAATATAATAATTGTAGAGTATATAAATGGTTAAAACTTTTGCAAAAAAATATCGGAAAACCGAATTCCTAAGCTGCTCTATGTATGTAATCGGGAGGGTAGAATATTCCAGGGGCGTTCGATAAAAAAATATGAATTTTTTTTAATCCTTTTAATCGGGACACGTTAAGAACTGCGGAGATAACGTGACGACAAAGAAATTACATATAAAATAATCGTTATTAATAAAATGACAGCGGTCCAGTTAGACGGCGTGTGATGTAGACTCACCTGTAACAACTTGCATCTGTTCGAGTCGCAGCCATTATCGTCCAGGCACGGCCGATACATGCCGAGGGTAACGCAGTTCAGCAAGATAACCAGCATGCTGATTCGCTCAAACCACGTGATGTTTGAGTTAAGGAAAAAGAAAATGACACACACATTTCCACAACAATTTAAACACTGCTGTAAAAATTTTACAAGTTAAATGTTAAATACAAAACCATTATTTCGAAAATATGATACACTGAGGTAGGCGTATCAAACTCCACGCCTAATAAGGACCCCTGAAAAAGAGGAGACCGTTCGGGGGGCGGTAAATATTCACGTCGTTAAAATACGTTTCCATCACTAATTTCTTTTTCCGGGCCGATACATTTGGCTAGTAACTAACGTTCTACCTAAATGTATGCCCCTTGAAAAGCTTACAGTAGTTCAGCTATTGAGGAAACAATCTGTCTGGCATCGAACTCAGACTCCATATAATCGTGTCAGAACAGCAGTCCGCTAAAGGATTGGATCTTGGACCAGATGAGGTTCTCACGACGATAAAGATGCTGTTCTGGGTTGTGACGTCATGTAGACTCTCAAGTAGACGCCAACGTTTCGTAGAAACACACTGTCATCATATTCAGGGTTGAAGTGGCGGTGGTGGGAAGTGCATACTTTATACACGACAGAGGAAGGAGAAAGTAGGAGAAATTGGCCAGTCAGTTTCGAGGAAAGAGGGGACTGCTCTCGCTGTACCTCATATAAAACACGCGCCTCCATCAGTACAAATTCACAGTTTACATCTTACACTCGTATTAGGCCCGGGGCCAACAGATGAGATACAAACCAAATGCACAATATTTTGACATACCTGATGAAAATCAGGTCTGTTATTATGGGATGTCTGCGTTGAACATTGTAACTGACGTTGTACGTACTTAACAGGCTGTCGAGTTCATTTTGTTGTAGTTGAATTTAAAATAATGTTTCCACAATGCATCTCCTATCACACATGTCCGAACAAATTCCATGCTTCATAGTGTTTGTTATTCATAAATGTCATTGTTCTAGTTGGGGCACAGTTGTTCCAAACAACACAACTGAATTAACAGATAACGCGCTTAACTCCAATGCTAGTCGGAAACCCTACATAATGAAGACTCACAAGTAGATAAGAAAAGATCATATCAGGAAATGTGGAAATGTTATTTTAAAAAAATGAATAAAACTTAATTTTTTTAAAAATTAAACCAGGTAAAAATTACAGGACACTTTTTCATTAGATTATTTAAATTACTGAAGAATATAAATATATATATATATATTAAATCTTGTCCGTCTAATCACAATAAATTCTTATTAAATATTAAAATATTACAATATTTATCGTTTTGAAGCTTTATATAATTATATACACCTGAGGATGGTTCTTTTAGGAACTGAAACATGTCGTGAAACATGAAAAATGATGGTCTAATGTAAATCGAATATTTCGATAAAGAACATCATTTAATATTTTAAATATTTTAAATGTTAATTATTGTAATATTTTAATATTTAATAAGAATTTATTGTGATTAGACGGACAAGATTTAATATATACTTATTATATCACAATATGGCGCAACTTTACCATCTTATGAATATAAATATAATTAAAAGGTATTTAATACTTTAAAGCCAAATGGTAAATATATATGTAACCTTTTTTCTCACATAGAGTATTTATTACTTCCATATGATTCTTGAAAAAAATCGTGATTATTTCCTCAACCAGAATTACGTATCTGATCTTTGTAATGGTGACCCGTTGTGTTTTCTTTGCGGTACGGACTGAATTATTAAATAGTTTTTAGACGACCATTTTACTAATTTATATCAATAGTGCCTATCCCTACTCCCCCAACTTTCTCTTCTCTCTCTCTCTTTTTATATTTTACATTAAAGAGTAAATTTGTATATTTTTAGAAAATGCATCTGTGTTTTATTGGGTTAATAAAGTTCCGGGGCAAGTATCCTGATAAATCCGGCATAAAACTGCAAATTAACTACAATAGTCCCGTCTTGATGGCCGCATATCCCCGATTTAAGCACATCCGGAATTCTACTTCAAGTAATGGGAAGATGGTGAGAAGTTCTCAAATATTTAGATTCACAAGTTGCGTGTTATTTCATAATCCCACCTTATTTGTTCATGTAAGTGCTAACAATCTTTGTAGGAGTATGTGTGGACAATACCTTATAATAATACAGATTTGCGGTTTGGTTAATTAAAATTAATTACAAAATAAAACGTCTACAACTGCTTAAAATATGAAGTGAATTATCACACATTTTTAATACAATAACATTTTTCAAGCTCTTGCATTGAATTTGTTTGATGTGTGGATTATAAAAATATCCAGGCGTATGGCCTTGGATTTGCTAGCATTCAATTGGAAAAAGTTTAACTGAAGTTCAATCACGCATTCAGAAGAGATCTAACTCCTGCGTAAGTGAACGCAGACAATACAGAGCAGACACAGGCCTACTGTGGCGGCAGCTGGAGGAGAAACAGCAAAGCTAAATAAAAGCTCCCGATAATTACTACAAAACAACACATTCGTTCAAAAAAATAAATGAATGATAAATAATATAAACTATCAGACGTCAAAATAAATATGGGTATAAGGATCTGCAACTCGTTAATTCTCCGAAATCTTTTTTTTTTTTACGATTGTGAATAAAGGCACATAAAATACAAAAAACAAACCGAGTATCACCGCTTCTTACATGATATTTACAGGACGGGCATTAAAAAACGGGTGTGATTGTGTGTGCAGAAAATCTTTTGGGGGCCAATCAAAATTAAAAGTTTAAAAACTTTTGGTAGCCCGAAATTGACTGTATTGTGGGATATTTTGCCTTGTAAAAATTTACCGACGTTTCAGAGGGATTTTCTGCTTCCATCAGCAGGGCGATGAACTTAGATCAACTTCTACGAGACTACACGACACAGAATCTTCGTTAACTGCCGAAGTAAAAACCTGAAGTCGAATTGAGTCAGATTAGTCATTGGACTATATCGTTACTAGGTCATGGGCTAGAAGACTGGGGTTTGATACCCGGCAAGGGCAGAGACTTCGTTACAACCACTGTAACCCAGACTGGCCCAGGACCTCACAGAACATCCTGTCCTGCCCCCGGGGCTTTAACCAAACCATTCACCTTCATGTAGAACTAATATTAAGAAAGCTACGTCATACGTCATCATGACCTGTTGTTTAATTAAGCACTAAAGACTTTGTATTTTAACCTACTAAAATTTAAAATCTAACCTAACCATACTTTTGGGGTCCAAAATCAAAGAATCTACCACTTTCACAAAATTTATAGAGACAGACGATGAATTTGCACGAAATAAAAAACGAAATACAGACGAACTGTAAAGAGAAACGAAAGACGACGGCAGACGAGATTATTAGAGGAATAAAACCTGATCGGGTTAAGAAATCAGCCAAATTAATTGACAGTTCGAAGATTAATTGTACAACTATAAAATAACACTGCAATTTTTTTTAAGTTACTGCCTGTGTCATGTGACTATCTATAGGTTGACCTGACCCCTGTGTAGACACAAGGGCATAATCCGATGGTCAATACTGCACATGTTGATGTAGGTCACACGAACATGCCTCATGCGTGAGAAAAACTAGGCCTACAGATGATTTCGTGAAATTCGTGCTACGCCATTTGGCCTGGGAAGTACAATACTGAAACTACTACACTGGGTTGTAGCTGAATCCATACCCAACATAATAATCAGCCCTGAGAACCTCGGTTGATCTCTCTACCAACGACAGAAGAGGATAGAACCGATAGGTCCTCCGTGGTCGTAAAAGCTCCTCTGACGTAACTCAGCTTGCGAGCTCCGATTTAGCTCACTTATACTGTCTAGACAGAGAACTCACAGACACACTGCACTGGGATCATTCTGACACACGAAGATTTCAAAACTGACACAACTTATCGGAATTTTAAAAGCCTGCATTATTTAAATATGAGTTACACAGAACTGATGCCGACTGTCACAACTGAAAGGCGTATAAACACCAAGGCAAGCCTTCGTTATCCGTCGACTCAGAATCCGTAGTTTCTGACATCCATCGATTATTCTTCCCACGCCCCCGTCATTCGCAAATTTGTTCTATGGATAGAAATCCCTTTGTTTCGCAAACCCAAAATTAGCTCATCGACAATATTTTCTTACATATTTATTTTACGATAAAATCAGTCGTTATACGTGTACAGTCAATTCAGAAAGCCAAGAGGCCAAGAATAGTCAAGACTAAAACTTCTTGACGATGGTGAAGAGTCAATTGAATAAAAATTTACTTAGATATTATCCATCGTCTAGTAAATGTAAAACGTAAAACGACGTTTCGGAGATGGGATTCTATCTCCGTCTTCAGGTTCCTACACAGTTGGGCCCACTAGATAGAGCTAATCCCTATCTCCGGACCTTATTTTGAATAAAAATTTTCTTGGATATTATCCATCGTCTAGTAAATATAAAACGTAAAACGACGTTTCGGAGATGGGATTCTATCTCCGTCTTCAGGTTCCTACACAGTTGGGCCCACTAGATAGAGCTAATCCCTATCTCCGGACCTTATTTTGAATAAAAATTTTCTTGGATATTATCCATCGTCTAGTAAATATAAAACGTAAAACGACGTTTCGGAGATGGGATTCTATCTCCGTCTTCAGGTTCCTACACAGTTGGGCCCACTAGATAGAGCTAATCCCTATCTCCGGACCTTATTTTGAATAAAAATTTTCTTGGATATTATCCATCGTCTAGTAAATATAAAACGTAAAACGACGTTTCGGAGATGGGATTCTATCTCCGTCTTCAGGTTCCTACACAGTTGGGCCCACTAGATAGAGCTAATCCCTATCTCCGGACCTTATTTTGAATAAAAATTTTCTTGGATATTATCCATCGTCTAGTAAATATAAAACGTAAAACGACGTTTCGGAGATGGGATTCTATCTCCGTCTTCAGGTTCCTACACAGTTGGGCCCACTAGATAGAGCTAATCCCTATCTCCGGACCTTATTTTGAATAAAAATTTTCTTGGATATTATCCATCGTCTAGTAAATATAAAACGTAAAACGACGTTTCGGAGATGGGATTCTATCTCCGTCTTCAGGTTCCTACACAGTTGGGCCCACTAGATAGAGCTAATCCCTATCTCCGGACCTTATTTTGAATAAAAATTTTCTTGGATATTATCCATCGTCTAGTAAATATAAAACGTAAAACGACGTTTCGGAGATGGAACTCTACCTCCGTCTTCAGGTTCCTACACAGTTGGGCCCACTAGATAGAGCTAATCCCTGAAGACGGAGATAGAGTCCCATCTCCGGAACGTCGTTTTTTACGTTTTATATTTACTAGACGATGGATAATATCCAAGGAAATTTTTATTCAATAGTGAAGACGTTAAAAATAAAATTCAAAATTATTGGACACCAAGCGATCAATATTTGACAGAAAATGAAGATGTTGCAAAACCAAAAATTTTCTTAACAAATATACATAGTTGTGTGTGTTTGTGTAAAATATGTATATATTTAACAAATTGTTATTACAATGCTCTGTACCAGGGGTTCTCATCCTTTTTCGCTGTCGTACCACTAATTCTAACTTAACACATTAAATATACCACTAACCAAATACGTTCAGTGAAAACTTATTTATGTTAATATTATCTTTTGATTTTCTTACTTGGTTCGCGTACCATAGGTTGAGAAACGCTGCTCTATACTGTGCTTATTTATTGCATGTTCAATAAGCCGGAGCGTGAAGATGGCGATTCATTTTTAATAGAATCTATGGAGCTTTACCTTCGTTTGCTGCACACATCTTTATGGTCTGGTGCTTAAGTACAGAAATAACGTGAGTTTCTGGTTTAAAATTTCAAAGACGTTACCAACACGAAAATACGATCGTTAAAGAGGCACCAAGATTTTTCACCTTTTCTCGCCCCATTTTTAACCCTTCCTTTTTGCCTACTTCCT
Source organism: Zootermopsis nevadensis (assembly GCF_000696155.1). The sequence goes on from NW_019060069.1 coordinate 93,232, forward strand.
GGTTTGGTTTTATATTTTGTTTGTCTTCTGGACTCCTTTCCCCCTCGTAAAGCAACGGTGCACTGGCAAGCTTTCCTCCTGCTGGATGTTTACTGGCTTAAAGTCAGAAAGACTGACGACAAAATAAATAGAAAAAAGGGTAATCCTCTTTGCAGTAGTTCGTCTTCTATCCTCACTTCCCTTTCTGTCCACCTACGATTTCAAGCTTTATTCTTTTTATACATAGGTCTGGACCCTTGTTTTTCGAAAAACACTCACAGTTCGCTTCAACTCCGAACGTCTGTCGTATTAAACACTCAGCCCCCCCATCGTTGTCTTCAGCTTAGTTAATGTGATTTCAATTTGGTTAAACTAACTACAGTTTTGCTGAGTCCTCAGACTGAGCCACTATCTAAACCTCTTTTAGTTTACCATTCGTAATATGGTGACTATATATATATTTAAAGATCAGTGGTAACTATACATACCACCACCTTCATAGCATTAAACAATTATGCATTTTTTCCCACAGAGTTTACTTAAGGGTTTTGTATGATTTTCAGAGTAAATAGCAATTACTTTTATAAGATCTTAAACAGTAATGGTAAAGAAAAGTGTTTTCTTTGAGGTACGGAATTAGTTTATAAATATTATTCTAGGTAGATAGCAAAGTTTCGGAGAAGCATACAACATCCTTCTTCAGAGATGGAGACTCTGCTTCATACAGCTAATTCGTTTTTATGTATCCCTTGCACAGCTACAACGCATATTCAGAAATATGAGCTTCTGTTCAAAGATAATTTTATTCAAATTGGAGCAGTTGTGTCTTCTATAGATTAAAAAAAAAATTAATTTTCTGGGTAATTAAATTTCAAGTCTGTGTCGAATTCAAGTTTAGAAACTGGTGATAAAAATAATTTTGAAACAAGACACCAATTTCAATTCTTGAGCTTACAATTTGAGTCACCATAGCGACTCAAAACTAGCCGCGATGTATTAATCAATTTCAATCCTTTCGCCTGCAGGATATACGTCCAGGGATGACAAGCTTCGCTGTTCGTCGCATTCTTAAAGCGTAAACAAATGCTTGTCAGTCTTCTGATAACATTGCGTGTACATCCTACAGTGAAGATTAAGTATCATCAAAGGGATTAAAGGAGATATACCAGCATCGACACACCGAATTACTAACTCCTGTCCCCTTTAGTGACCCAACTATGACGAAATTATCTCTTTGAGATTTCAGGTGACCGTCTTCTGAGATATTACGCCGTGTAGAGACAGAAGTTTATCGACGTTTCTGCTTCCATCATCATGCCTGTCATTGCTATTTGCATATCGCAGGGTATAAAACTCATCATTTCTTCTTCTGTACAGCCCAAAACAATCCCTTAGATTTCATTATGCTGATAACGTTAAATAACATGTATAAATCACAAAGTTCCTCCTGGTATAAAATTCTTATATCAATTCTGGGCATCCCTGTAGAAGTATCATCATTCACGCTCACCAAGAATCACCAACATCATCATCATCATCATCACGTCGGTTGAACGGTTAATTAGAGCTCGCTAATGATGTCTCGTTAAATTATACTCGCAACTTTAATGTGTCTGAACAGCACGAAAACTTGTGTATTCCATTCGTTGAAGTAAGTCAGCGAACTTTCTCTCTTTTTATGTACGTTACAGATGACTCTGACCTCAATGGAGACTTAAACAGCGTCTCGTGAACCCCATGTGGCTCCCAGTCGCTCTGAACTCAATGGAAACTTAAACAGCATCTCGTGAACCCCATGTGGCTCCCAGTCTACATTTAAACCAACAGATTTTCGAATTGAACAAAATATAGACGTTCAATAAAACGTCTCTTCGTGTTTGAACATCGCATAATTGGCCGAGCCAGAATGATTATTATATGTATTACTTATAATTTTATGTGTATAATAAAAATAATAATTTAAAAAAATATATGTAGGACTTTTCTTGTTCCGTCTGTTACGAGGATTAAAATTGGTCAGCAACTTCGTAACTGAGCAATTGGACAAAATAGTTTAAGCTTTCGTGGCGACTGGAGTAAATACAATCTTCTCGGGCAACAAGCCGTGTGTGGGGACAAAAGCACGACGTTTCGGAGAAAATCTCCGCCTCCGTTATCGGAGGGACTCAGGCATCTTGTCCAAACTGACGTGGCTTGTTTACCAAGAAGATTTTATTTAATCAGAAAAATGATGGTACTTCTGATATGTAAAAGTAAAGTAAAGTTTGTCCCACTATACGCCATGTAGGCGCTTGGAGGGAGAGGAGGTATAGCTCCTCCCTTCCTTGACCATGGCACTAGATGGGGGTGAGTGGTCAGCATCACGCCCCGGCCGGCTTTACCCCCGGGAAAGAACCCCGGTACCCATTGTAGAGGAGGCTGGGTGGGCCCCAGAGGCTAGAGGAAAAAATCCTCTGCCCCCGTCGGGGATCGAACAGCGGTCGTCCAGCCCGTAGCTAGTCACTATACTGACTGAGCTATCCCGGTCGTCTGCAATGACTTTTATCATCAAATGACAGTTAAGAACTTTCATGTAAGGGCGATGTGGATAAGTGGTATCAAACCACCTGCGCTAACTCATCCACATCAGCCAGGAAATACTGAGGAAAATCGTGAAATCTACTGTTGGGGGATATCTTATCATCCATTTTAGATCCGGACACGAAATGAAGGAACGAATTAACTGACATTTAATTCTAACAAATTCGAAGTAGATAAAAGAACTGCTATTAATAAATCTTACCCATTCTGAGTGATTTGTAATACCTGAGCGACTGTTTGCTTTGGAGGAAACATTCTGCTCCATGGAGTTAGTTATAAATATATTCTATATTTTTTACTTTTAAAAAAAGTTAATGATAATTTATTTCTTGGCTTGGAATACCAAAGAAATTTACGAGATCCCTTGCGACAACAGAAGAACGAGAATCGAGTTATTTATTCGTCGTTTCCGCATTTAAATTGCGTCGCTTTTAACGTGACATCAAAGATGTGCATACGAGACAATAATTCAATCTGAACAGTTAACCGCGGCAGCGGAATCAGTTAATGAAAATTTTAAACTTTAAAACTCGTGTGGTAAGTTAACGTCTACGCTGTGAACAGAGAACTAGCATTAAAACCCGAATAACCCTTGACATTACACGCCACATACAAAGCCATAAACAAGCATTTACTTTTCCTCCTTGTTACAACACAGAACTCTGCCATTAATCTGAAACTAGCTGTGTCTCTGTATTCAACACTTACATTTATTCACAGTTAAATTTTTCATTTATTCTTACGTTTATGAATAAATATGCGTGTATATATTTAATTATATGACTGGTTAGGAAATGAAAACAGGGTTTTGACTCTCGGAGGTGTCAGGCACTGTCTACGGAAACCAGGCTTGCTTTCCTCTTTCGTACTTTGACTCTTCTGAAGCCAAAGTCATCAAAATTCTTACAAATAATCAAAATGTTTTGTTCATTTGAGAGTAATAACGTAAAACCAAGTACAGAAATCATTTTATAAAACGATTGCTTGAAGTAATTTAATTAGAACAAAAATTTTTTGTTAATATAAAAACATGTCCCATACCACAAAACACAAAAAAATTAACGTTCCTGGCTTGCAAACACTGATTTCCGAATTGCCAATTTACCATTAACTTCAGGTTCTGAAAATAAAAAAAAATATCATATCACACATATTTATATTATTTGCGACTCACAACGAACAAAACTTCTGAATAAAAATAAATCGCTTTATGCACTGGATTTTACATGGCTTCCAAGTTACGAAACAGCGTTGGGCAGACACGTCTATAAAAATCGGAAAGGAGAATGAGTTGATAATGTAGACCGACGTAAATGTCAGATCTCAGCACATAGAAGTTCATAAATTCGCTGTTTAATAAATTTACTTAGAGTGAAACAGAATGTAAAACGTATTATTCCAACATGCAGGACCACAGAGCGAACGCTGGTGGAGTTCGTAATCAGTTCCACGAATAAAATAACTTGATAGCGTGCATTTAAACTTTACGTAAACCTCGGTTAATGTTGGCATCTCATTTTGTAGAATGGTCAGCACGTGCACCAAAGATCCGTCAGTCGGAAACAACGGTTGTGGCTTTGTATGAAACGACTGACCTGATCCGGGCAACAAACCGCCAGACGTTTTGCGTGCATTTCGAATGTCATCACGTCGCCGATGAGACCGCATCGGCAGCTGTCTGCTCTCTTTAGCCACAGCCAACTGTCAAGTCGTGTAAGTGTCGTGACATTATTAACTGCTGTCATTTGACACACGCCCTAGTTTCATACAATTCAAACTTGACGGTATTTTTTTTTTATATCTGGAACAGGAATGAACATATCAACATTGTATTCTCGCAGAAATTAAGAACACATTAAGTTCATGGAGCGGTGTTACCATTCGGTACATACATTTGCGTCAATTCTTGTATCTGAAAATGAAAATATTAAAACACTATGATTTTGACTGCTGCCTTTTATGAATCTGAATGAAATCTGGCTCTCGCCACACCAAAAAGGAAAAATAAAATAAAACCCACAGACTGAGGGCGCCCGAGTATGAGGATATGAGAAGAATATTTGAACTTAAGCCAGAATAAGTGAGTGGACGATGGAGGAAACTGCATAATAAGAGACTTGATATTTGAATTCTTCGCCGAATAACTGTTATTATACGTAGCCCGGCTTTACAGTCTACCAAAAATTCTACCCCTTTCCCGGCTGAATAATTAGCACTTAGTGCCTAAGTAATACTTAGCAGCACTTTGTGCTTAAATAATACTTAACAGCACTTTGTGCCTAAATGATACCTAGCAGCATTTAGTGCCTAAGTAATACTTAACAGCACTTTGTGCCTAAATGATACTTAGCAGCACTTTGTGCTTAAATAATACTTAACAGCACTTAGTGCCTAAGTAATACTTAGCAGCACTTTGTGCTTAAATAATACTTAACAGCACTTTGTGCCTAAATGATACTTAGCAGCACTTTGTGCTTAAATAATACTTAACAGCACTTTGTGCCTAAATGATACCTAGCAGCATTTAGTGCCTAAGTAATACTTAACAGCACTTTGTGCCTAAATGATACTTAGCAGCACTTAGTGCCTAAGTAATACTTAACATACTTAGTGCCTAAGTAGCACTTAATAGTACTTAGTTCCTAAGTAAGAACCTCCATGAACCCACAACTGTTTCATGACGTAGTGGTTAAGCAGAACAGAAGCGTTTTATTTTTCTTTACTTTCCTTTATCATGGATTTTACGGATGTGTTTAATACGGATAAGAAAGAGGAACATCAACGCACAGAAGTGAGTAAACATTTATTTTTCTCAGATTTCTCCCCGATAATCGGGGTAGCTGCCAACCCTGGGAACGCAGGGCTTGCTAGACATTAACACTGTTTTTATCAGAATGAGTGGTTTGTGAATGGTGACTGGAAGCTTCATTACTACTGAATAGCGTTGATAAAGTAACACGCTTTTAAGTACTTAGCAGGATTCAAAGTTACGTTTACTTGGGTAAAGGCCAAAGACACGCAATATTTAAACATCTCAACTGATTTAAAATATGAAATGCTTAAGCAGATTTCGGTATCTGCGAGTTGTAAGGTTCATGTGGAATTAAGTCGAACTAATGCTGAGGTATCCGTGTTCGAATCCCATAAATGACTTTGAAATTTGTGTTTTCAATCACTGCATTCACTGAAATCCCTGCAATTGTGATATTTTGCTATTCCAATATTCAAAGACAGGCGCAACACTTCGCTTATTAAGATGAGAGTGAAGTTCTTTCCAGGTGAAGATGGGAATAGGAAAAGTAGATTCGGGTTAAAACTCTGATAAAGTTAACTTGCCTGCGAAAATCATCTTAAGTGTCCTAGACACTTTACATTCGAAACAAAGTAAGGTATTCCTTATTAAATACAGCTTATTCGCCAATAAATTCATTCATTACAAGTAAAATCTGAAGCATAATAGCGAATAGGAGACGTTTGGCAGTATATTACGACACTTTGCTGATATGGAATATTGTTAGGATGACGAAATCAAGGAAAATTGTATACATGCGATAAACTGAAATCAAGACGGAATGAGAAATGTATAAATTTTATTTGGAGAACCTACAAGGAACAGACATCATGAGACACCAAGCGTAAATGAGAGGAACACAGCGTGAGGCTATGGACTACATTTGCATTACTGATGTCAGAATTTACTGACTTTCTCGTGTGAACTTTCCGTTTCTACGAAAAGCTGCGAATTTACTGACCAACTGTGCATTTTTTTAGCTTCATAACAATAAAACTCTTTTGAAGCCAAAGCTCCTCTTAACAAAAATTTAAATACTTACTTCTCACCTCACCATTACAAAGATCAATCGGTTAGTGGCGTTTAAGGAAAATAATACTGAGAGCAAAGTCGGTGTTTACGTAAAAATGAAATTGCAAGCAACACATAAAATCTGAGTCCATAAGAATTTCATCGTCTGCGCACGAATACACTGCAAATCCAAGAGCCGAATTACATTTTGTTGTCAGTTAAAAATTTACACTACTTAAAGATAATATTGAAACAGATTATTTTGAGGACTGTAGACTGTACAGTAGGAAAGTAAGCTTTATGAATTATATCTAAAAATTCCTGTTCTCGTTCCACATAGATAAAAATAAGTGTGGTGGATTCAATTACAAATAACTCAAAGAACCGAAGACTTATAAAATAATAAAAACTACGATTTCACGTTGGCGAAAATTGGTACACAGAACACTAAATGCATTTAATAATTTAGTAACGTAAGATTAAAAACTATTATTACAGTGCACTATCAACAAAATGTCCATTGCACAACAATTTTAAACCAAGATTGACAAATTCATCAATACATGTTTTAACACGTATAAACTAAAGACAGATTTGTGGAGGGGTTTTAATCCCATTTTGTCATGAAGAACAGAGGGTGAAATTCATGCTTAAATTATCCAATTACACATAAAATAATGAAATCATGTTTAAAATCAGTCACTCAATTCGTTTTACTATCAATTTGTACTGGGCATCACTAAAACTCATAAATTTTAATGTTATGTTCTGTTTACAGACTAAATCCGCTTGTTTTTAAGCATGGGTAAATCATTAGGAATTTTCATTCCTTAATGGAATTTTATATTCGTTAATTATTTAAGTTATCTTTTAAGCGGCTTAAAGTCATACCACAATAGCTTTGAATCTTTCCCATTCTTTTCCATTAGCACAACGCTTAATAAAGATTAAATACTTAAATCGCCATGTACTGGCACTTTATTGGACTCATGATTTTTTGTTTTCTTTAGAATAATATCTTTTTGTTTCGACCATTTTTACTACCACATTTAAATTCTTCATATTGCACTACTGCTAATTCATACGCCATTATTTTTACAGACTAACTACGTTGATTAATTTTATTTCAATCAAATTATTTTATAAGCATTTCATTAGTTTAATAAAGGTGTACAACCAGTAAGAAGAAATATAAATCGTGAAACGTAAGTAATTTCTCTTATAAATTCCATATAAAAATTAAGAATGTATAAAGCATTTATACGTAGAACTGAAAATGATTATTGTCATTGATACAATCTTGTGTCAGGGAGACATTTACAGACATCATAATGGTTTAAAAATCCTGTAGATTTAAATTATTAACGAAATTTTAGTTGGAATCAATTGCAACTTGAAGCAGTAAGAGTGTCCATCTGTTTTATGTTACCGTTTATTAATTCACGATAACATTTACGCTAATAAAATATTAAGCGAATAAAAATAACGTAATATCCGGTGCATCAAATGGATGGATTCCACTCACACACGATTAAATGTTCATTTCCGGTTTAGGTAGCCGGATAAAACACTGGAAGATTATCGGCTTACTTTTTTTAACACAGTGAAACGCTATATTTTTTTTCCGAACAGTACTGAACAGGTTACCTGGTCTGCAGTGCTCTAAAATTGTGCGCGGAAAGTACCTGGTTCGAAACTCTGTAGCTTTTGTCGGACGTCTACCGAGGTTTCAACGGAAAGATTACTGTTCTGGGATGTACTCCTCAACCGAATGCTATCATAAACCAGCTCAATCCATACCTAACCCTAGCATTCTACTTATTAAGGAAACCTAATAGAAAAATGTACGCTGGCATAATGTATGAAAATTGTATTTGAATTATTTATCGTTTTGAAGTTTTATATACGAAATTATATACACCTGAGGATGGTTCTTTTAGGAACTGAAACATGTCGTGAAACATGAAAAATGATGGTCTAATGTAAATCGAATATTTCGATAAAGAACATCATTTAATATTTTAGATATTTTAAAATGTTAATTATTGTAATATTTTAATATTTAATAAGAATTTATTGTGATTAGACGGACAAGATTTAATATATACTAATAGAAAAATATTAACCTTTCATGTAATTTATTAATTTAAACGTTTCAGATTAAAATTTTATACGCATGTCTCGTAGATCCAATGAATTCTACATGCCCACCTCATCACACCTTCGTTTATTTTATTACAAAATGCGTTGTTAGGCTACTTGGAATTTTAAGAACTTCCAGTCCGATACTGTAGAGATTAATGAAAATTCTGAAGCACGCGAGATAGTGAAACAAATTTGTTGTCAGTTTTATTGACATGAACAGCACTACGAAGCAAATATTGCTGGATAATATGATTTCCAACAGAAACATGCAAATGTAAGATGTTAAGGGCCATAATGTTTACTGGATAAGAGGCAAAGAGGGGGGGATAAATGATGACCCACATAACAAATGTAGGAGGATATTTCGGAACGACCAAAAAGCTAATTGGACAGTGGAACATCACACAGCAATAACTGGCTGTGGTTGAAAACTAAGTTCGCTAATGCTAATGGGGTTTTACTGCTGGAACTTTGCACGCATAGTACTCAGTGAGAATATTTTTCGATAATGACTTGCGGCACTGTTCATAAACTTTATGACCAGGAATTCGAGAACGGCCATTTTGATATTGCCCGTTATCATCATAACTCGTTTTACGTGAATTACCTTTTCGCCCTAAGAATTTCCTGCCATCCGGTTTGATTCATGATTACCGCCACTATACGAGGTGCGATCGGAAAGTTTCCAGACTGCGCGTATAAAAACCCGTACACTTATCTCAGGTATTAAATTCATCCATCACCCTCGAAGTAGTTCCCCTGGGAGTGAACACAACGATCCCAGCGCCGCTGC
>NW_019060069.1:107956-123772 GCF_000696155.1 Zootermopsis nevadensis
TAGTTGTTGCACGGTGTATACTGACTATACCGTGATATGGACAGACGGGGTTCGATTCCCGTCAGGAACAAATTTCCTTTGCAGTCATAGCGGCCAGACCACTTACGGGTCACATGGGGGAGGCCATCCACAGGGGGTAAAGCGGTCGGGACACGAAGCTAACAACTGACTTACAACTACTGCCGAGGTGACGTAGTGCTTAATTAAACACCAGGGCAAAACCTATCTTTCACTTAATTTAAGAAAACCCCCCCCATGCCAAGAGACGACACTTCAACCAGAATTAAACAACATTATATTCAATTACATTGTCTTTTTATATTTTTTAAAGTTTTACAATTATATTAGTGTTCCCTAAGTGGATTATTTGTTTTTATTTATATTTCTTCATTTTTTGCTCTGTGTTAATATTGTTTCTATTTTGGGTTTGCCTGTACTTGGCAGTTACATTTAATACTGTACATGTATAAGTTTAGATAATCCGTTTGTGTAATATTTTTAATTATTATTTCACTATTATTGTATATATTATCAGTGTTTGCCTGTTATTGGCTTCTTGCTGTTGGCAAACACGTAAATAAATTAATTGAATTGAAACTTTCTAACCAGACACGTTAGATATTTAATTCTTAACAAATTCTTGACATCTTCTTTTAAATTTACATTCTTACCAACGTCTTATATAACAGTTCAACCCCATAAACACAGCTTATTTTTATTCAGTTCAGAATCTTCCATTATTTTAAAGAACACAAAAATAACTTTAAGTTACGCTTATTCCTACTATTAAGCACCATCATTGGCGAAAAACAATATCACACATATTTTAGATTTATAGCCAATGCATAACTTAATGTAGGCAGAACGTAATACATTTGTTCCCTGAAGTACGATGAATTTAAATTCAACTGACAAACATGTTTTACGCTTCAGCTGAACACAACGCGAACGCGTGCCAGTCAATGTATGTTTTATGTACACGATTTATATTCCTTCTGTGCAGACAGAAATTACCCATAAATTGATTTTTTTTGAGATTCCGAGAATTTTTTACACGCATGTTAAAACTTATTTAAGTATAGGCCAACTGCATTGCACATGATACAAAAATAAAGTCAGACAACTCCCGATGGAAACTAAGATAATTTTCGCTATTAATTTAATATCCCAGTACAGCAAAATACATTTGAAACGCAACCCTAAATACTACACGTGATCCCCTTCACGAACAAAACCACGAAACCAATGGCACAATCGATTTCTTGCAGTCGACACACTGTTTGAAATCGGAACGGCCATAATTAAAGTTATTTTATAGCTCGATGAGCTTTCCACAGAGAAACACTCTTTGTACCTTAAAATGTTGCTACCAGTCGGCGCACTGTCGTCTTATTCGGCACTTCTTTGTAAGGACACGCTCTGCTAAACGTTTGACGAACACAAGAAACGATTTCGAAGCGAAGAATTCTCGATAATAAACACGCTTTCAGGTCTTGAATACGCCATGTTCGTACCTGCACGGCTCCTGCTCAACTGACATGAGCAGAGGCCTAGCGATCAGGGTGACCTTGAGTCGAGTGTCGCACGGGGTTGGGTTGCGTTTTAAATGGCACACCCTGTATTATTGAGGAAAATAATGGCAGTGCATACAAACCACAATCTTTATATTATTTTATTACTGAACACGCTTGAAGTAACAAGAGGCACATGATCTTAGTGGCGATATGAACTGAAACAGATGTACAAGATAATATAATCATATTAATTCTTACGTACCGAGTTTCGAGTTGGTTTGTCCTGTTCGTTGAAAATAAAAATTAATTCTAAAACTCTGTACACAAATTGACGGTCCACAGTTAAACACCATCAACATCGACAGAACAGAAACAATGCATTGAAACAATTTTTTGTAGCCTGATGTACATATTTAACGTCACCTCAGGCAGATGCTTCAGTTTATTTGAAATTTCAATTGCCGTGATACGCCTACAGGATTCTGTGTAAGGATTTCTCTATTCTTCTCGTAACTGAATCAGAAAATTGTTAGTAAATTTATATCTAAAATATGAAAGACAGTTATTTCAGCCAATTAGGGCTAGACGCCTTTACCTTCTAAAAGACGAATAGTGGGAAGGTAGAGTTTATAACAAACAGCCCCTGGGAATTGTGAAGAAGGCAATAATAATATCCAGCCACCCTATCGATTCCCGTACCAGAATTCCATTTCTCAAGCGATGTTTATTACGACTGAGTTTCTATGACGTAGATGCTCCCCGTTGTTATTCTTTAATCCAATTCATAATTTTCCAATATATATTAAAAAGTTCATACCACGTTCAATCTATCTGTTACCAGTTCGTGGAAAGCAAAGTGAAGATCCTAGTAGCTATTTACGTGCTGTGTGAATATTCTCAAAAAAATATTAGTCTTTATCATGGACTCAAATATTTAAGCTTTAAATACTGAAAGGAAATTTACTATACGAGGATTATCGATTAGTTAATAAACTTACAATGACTACGAAAGGTACAGCTAAAGTGAACGTAGTTTATTCTGGAATAAAAGCACGTGTAATTTTTAAGAGGGTCAGTTTGAGGTCACACACGCTTTCAAAATAACCTATTCATCAGCACCTGACGTATAACATTGCGAATAAATGTTAGGAAACATGGAAAAATATTGAACTAGAAATCTACACCGACGCCGAAATAGTCTTCAGATGACGATTACGTGTATTACGAAAATTACGCCGACATCTACGTCTCGGAATTAAATTTGTTCCGAAACTAACAATACGTAAAGCAAATTGATAAAATGACCTGAACCTGTCTAACCTAATCCTACAATCTAAATTATTCTAACGTATAACAACCGAATAAAACCGATGACGTACCTAGCCATAAACTGACTCAATACAGAATAACATAATATTAAGTACTTTCTAGATGCTAATGAGCATAATTAACAAAAAAAAAGACAATTCCAGGCCAAGCACGCATTTACCGACAAAAATCGATCATCCCCAGTGAATAAGTTAACGAATACATTTCAGAATACATTGGGGACACCGAATCGATACCGAATTTAAAGAACACACCGACGACGAAGTTGGCTTTGTTAGATGAGGAATAATCTTATTCTAGATAAATACAGTCAAAAGAAACACAAGCTACGTATAAAACCATGACGTATACTGGAAATGATACAAGAAAGAACAATCAGACATGGCGTATCTGACGCATTCTTAGTCATCTCTGATTTATTCACAGGGAAATGTCAGAAAAACAATAATATACACAATACTATTGATTTAACTTATTCTTAGTTTCAGCTATCTAGAATATAAAGCCTGAATTTCATAATGAAATTTGGGAATGTAAAGATTTTTGAGGAAGAGACACAAATAATACTGATATAATTATAAAAAAAATTGCAAATCACTACGGTATATTTATTATTTAGTGTTCTGTCTGACGACAGGTCCATATGAACAGGATCCTTCCATCCTTTTCTCGGACTGGGACCTGTTCATATACGTTCTTGGCAGATGATCCAGAAGTGGTTTGCCATTGCCTTCTTCTGTGTGTGAATTGAGTAATTGTTGGGATGCCACGGAGGAAAACTCCGTGTTGCCTGGACCACGGCCTTGCCCAACACAAGTTATAAATTCGGGCACCACCGGGAATCGAACCCGAGACCCCAGGATTACAAGGCCTGCGTTCTAACCGCTAGACCACCGTGGCTCTCCACTACGGTATAACGGGATTAATTAAGAAATCAGATGGGCCCAAATTCTTATGATTTAAGACGGTAAAAAAAATCAAAGTTTAGATAATAATTTCCAATTTACTTCGATAAGGCCACCCATAGCCCTGATGATGGAGACTTCACGGACCTCTGAAACGTCGGCAAGCTTCTATCAGACTGAAAGGCGCTACGACCCAGAAGACAACCGTCTTCGTACTCACCGACTTGGAAACCTCAACTCGGTTCGCTTTGAGGTTTGTTTTTCCTTTCGTCATACGTATGAAGCACGAGCGAGAAATGAAATGGACTGAATTGTGTTTTCGAATAAAACCCCAGTGTTATCTGTGTACGGACTGAATGTTTTCATGATAACGAAATGTTCGGTCGTGTAACCTATTCGCTCATACTCCCTCGCCGAATAACCTGGTCACAACACAAAGTAAACAGTTGCGGGTGAAATCTGTTCTCTACCTGTGTGGTGAACCGGATACGAACGAAAGGCACAGCGGCTTTCAAAAGGGGGTGGGGTGGTGGTGAGATACAGCAGTGTTTATAAGCCGGGGTCCGCGAACCCCTGACGGCAAGCGAGCCCAGTACATTACACAATTCAATTTTTTAAGCTGTATTACTGTAATTTCTATGCCTTTTTAAATACTTTTTAATTCTACACCTCAGTAAAATCATGTCTAAAATACAACACTAAAATATCTTAGTTACTCCATATTCTGTTTACTAAAAACGTAAGGGATAATTTTGTGTAGAAGAGTTTGAGAAATACTGACATAGAGTAAACAGCTTTTATTAAAATGCAAAAAAGATATGTTACTCTACTATTGGTTAATTTAGCGACGTTTCATTCGCTTAGAAGATAAAAGCATTGAATGGTAGGGTTCTTACAAATTAGGAAATGAGAAACTGTAGAAATCGGACTTGTCTTTTTGCTGTATTTGATTGGACGAATCCTGTTTCCTTGAAAAATATTCCAACGATGACAACTTCAAAGTAGAATCACATGGGAATGAACTTGTTCATAATGTATAAGACTAAATAAAACGTAATATATGATATAATATATTACAGAAACAGGCTTGAGAGTTCCTGACTAAAAATGTAATATTTTCTAATCAAATCAATTGTAAGGGTTATAAGAATAACGTCTGTATTTCTCAATCAAATTACTGAAAAAATTTTTGGGCGTAAGTCCAATATCTAAAGTTTTTGAATAAAACATACTTTTACTGGTGTACTACCATTTTCAGTTTGAATATAGAGCTGCTCACAAGTTACCATAATTGTACGTCTAACTCTGAAGACTAATTAATTAAATTAATTTGAATAAAAGTAAATAGACCATTAAAATCAAAAACAAATTTAACGATTACCGCAGTTTAAAAGTACAGAAAATGGTGTAATTAACATCTATAAATTGTATCGATAAATAGACTTGTGACCGATTCTGTATTTTCAACAAAACTTAGGGAATCTACATAGAAATTATTTCATATTACACTAAAGCACTATCAGATTCGAAACGACTGTCAGTCCACGAAGTGCTTGAATCTGGGATATGAGGCGGGACTTGTATATTTTGGTTGATGCTGTGTTATTGTGACAATATGGTTAAACCCTACTTCAGGTAAGAGTACAAATTTATCGAAACCGATATTTGGCAGCGTAGTTATACTTTGATTCAGGTAGCTTCAACCGGAGAATCAGGTGATGATGTTGTTTGCTGTCTCAGGTTTCAATACGAGGGATGCTGAAACGTTCACAGCGTCTCATATGAGTCTCAAGGTACAATACCGTAACGGAGTTTAACTGCGTTACGGTAAGAGGAACATAAATCAAAGATAATGTTTAACAGAGTTTAGATTCATATGACATTCGCGGATTTATCTGTAGTTCAGTTAACTCCGTGGTACAAATGTACAGATTGTGTGATGCCGAAACTCGTCTAAATAATATTTAACAATTTCGTCCGTACCGCAAAGAAAACACACTTCACCATTACAAATATCAACTGGTTAACGCTATTTTAGAAAATTATCACTGTTTATTGTGAGAAAAATTATGAAACTCATAAATAAATTGTGTGTGTAAAATGTAGAGCTATTGTTTATTAAAGCAGGTGGTACATATAGTTACAATTTAAAATTTTAAAATATTATTAACTACTACTTCCGAATTCTGTAGGACGTCCGTTCGTACTGGTTTATCCTAATCGCTTCGGGGTTCGGATTTCAGGCATTCTTCTCAAACCTTCTATTGACGATAATTTCCAATTCTTCTCACCGGAAACGTATATCTGCTGTCTGCATTTATCTTTATTCTGTCCTTAGCAACTCACATATGGATCAATATAATATCAGGGGTACGGCAATTACTACATAGGATTTCTGCAAGCCCTGCTTTTGACATTTCCAAGAATTTTCCGTATTACGTCAGCACAGAATCGATAAGATGAAATTGTACGTAAAATTACAACGGCTGACTATCTAAAAAAAAAAGAGTGCTTTCAGAGACAGAGCTAAGAATATTAAAAAAAAATCTCAGCCTCTTTTAGAACACAAGGATTATATTTTCACAACACCCAGCGACTTTGCCCTGTCTTGGGCCAGATGAATCCAGTTCAGAATTTCACAAGAATTTCTTTCTGCTCCATTTTAATATTATCATCCTATTTTCGCTCAGGTCTCCCTAGCGACTGAATCCGTGTTCTTCGATAAAAAAAATAACTTGCTATAAACGTAAAACTGCGTTTTCAAAAATGATTAACCATCATTAATAAAACATTATAGTAATATTACAGTGGAGGCCTCTTTAGGGTAATACCACGCCGTGCTGCTGTCTGTGGTTACATGCCTCGCGGTCGATCAATGTAAGTATACAAGCGAGGAAATTGAATAAAGGTACGAAACACCGTATTTCTGATATTATTATATTTCTGTGCATATAGGCACTAGGCTCACGGAAATGAGAAAGTGTTACACACTCTCTCTTCCTTCACATGATTTTGACAAGATTTGAAACAGAACACATATGAACTCATCCTTCCAAAACGTTCGCCTTGTTACTTAATATTATAGGCTTAATTCATGAGTTCAGTTTCAAATAAAAAAAATAGCGATTTAAATTTACAGCAACATGTTTTAGGATATAAAAATGGTTTAAAACGTAACATATTTTTCGAAAGATCTATCAGTTTACAAAAAGTCTATACCTTTTAAAGGATTCAAGAAACTGCAAATATCTTTTACGAAAATTGTAGGTATACATTATAGTGCTTACAAGACCAGCCTCTTCTCTGGACCAAATCTGCTCTTTACTCTATAATTAAGATAGCCTAAACTTGATGAAAATTCCGTTGTTCGATCTTGCTGTCGTAATGTGCGATAGTCATTTAAATTAGTGTTATATGAACTTTCGAAGTTTGCAATTAGCAGTCACAGAATTGGTGTACGTCTCGAATTTTATTTACCGAACAAAATTCAATGAGAACAACTCAGCATTTCCTCCTTCCTCCCGTCCCATTGTCTGAGGGAAATTCAAACTTCTCAGACATCAATCAACACACTTCTTTATACAAAGTTTGCACTCTGAGTTCTTTATTGTTAGAATGAAACTGTCTACCAACCCTCAGTAATTTTCAACCACTGGATTAAAGGTTCTCTGGTCCCATGAGCGAGACAGCGTCTCGTCCCTATTAAATTAAAAATTCTGAAATATCCTGAACTTGTTCTACGACTTTCAATGTTGTCAGCCGCGCGGTTCTGACTGGAAGACTTTTGACGTAGGTCCAGTTTGGGAATTGTGTTTCAAACCTCGTGAAATAATTCTTTGTCTGAGCCACATCCGTTAAAAGCACTTTCCTCTATTCTCTTTTTTCCCCTTCTCATTTCATTTCTATTCTTCCACTGTTCTCTCTCTACGTTCTTATTTTTTATAAGAAAATCTCCTGTTTTATCCCAACCGTGAATTATGTTGACACGACCTTATGATTCAACGATGTGTCCAATTCAAATCCCCCCAAAACAATTTATTTAAAATCCTTTAAAACTTGCTCGTAGTTCGTCCAAAATCAGTGATATTTGATTAAATCCAACATATTTCTTCAAAATGTTAAGATACCTTACGAATTTTTCCATTCCATTATCGTATGGTCTTATGCATAAATTTTAAATTATTGTTGAATATATTATCGATTATTAAAATCATTTAATGTTAATAGAAAATAGAGAAAATCATGTAAAATAGACCCAAATGGAGCCAATAAAAAATACAAGTTTAAAAAGTACAAGATAATTAATAAATTACAAGGAGAGTAACTGAAGAAGCCAGGGGGAAAAAATAGCGAAACACATTACGGAATTAACATTTTTAAACATGAAGTATATAAAATGTGAAGATATTTTCAACAAGACACAAAAATTTTATACTTTGATGTATTCTGCTAATGGAACAGCCATATTAAACGTGTCAGTGTTACCACTACTCAGAAGACAATACAAAAAAAAGTCCCAAATGTGGGAAATATAATAACCTTTACAACCGTCATGTTTTTCACACACATCTGAGGAAAGTAACTTTTACTATTCTCGCTGACAAAGTAGTTCGAAATGTTCTAGATGACACACTGACAAACTCTAAACGACTTTTGTTTCACAAAAGAGGGCTAAACTTCTGTGTGTATTTCCAACACAGTACACAACGGAACAAGGAAGCTTTGTAAGGGAAACAAAAAAAAAAAAACATTCACATAACCATTACTACGTGAAAATACAGCATTTCAATACTTCCATAAAAATACCTTTTGTGTCACCCCTAGAATAAGCTTCCACTTTACAACTTCATTAAATTCTAATTTAAAACCCCTGCTTAAATTACAAAAGATATATTTTTAACTTGCAATTGCATTCCAGCAACAAAGATAGTCATACAAAAGACGATAATTTATCCTTTATTCATGTTTTGTGTACCAGCATAATACAATGTGTTTCCTGTATGCCGCCCTAGAGGTCTCCAAAAGCAAAGGATGCATTTCATTAATCAACATTGTAACTCTCCACCGAAATCCTACAGACGTCTACTTTGACCATGCAAATTAATCTTCTGTTGTCTAACGCTATGAAATCCAGTGTGGTAACTATATGTACCACCCGCGTTAACATCCGACTATATACTTTTACCACAGTGTATTTTACGAGTTTTCTTTTCATTATCATATTAAACAGACGTCATTTCCTTAAACATTCACCAGTTGGTTGTGTTCCTCGGAGTGAAATTTTAAATTTTAAATATTGATATGAGCTTCGTCTAAAGTATTCACCAATGCAGTCCTCCCAAGATTAATGTAAAAAATATATACTAAAATAAAACTAAATGTAGAATTGAATACACAGCGACAAGCAAGTGTTTAATTCATGGAGTATATGAAGCACTTTAACTATAAAGCCGATTTACAGTTGAAATTGTAACAGTAACAAATTAACTACAGTAAATGTGGATTTGACGGGATGTCCTTGCGGTCTAATATAAATTAACACACAACCCGATTTAAGCTGAGATTGACGGAACTGCCCAAAGAAAATCTCCTCTCGTGAAGCGAAAACTATTAGCGTGAGCTTATCTTTCCATAAACTTACAGTTTATTTAATGACACTTTCATAGCATCGAACGAGACTATGGCAATAAATAATAAATTAGAAATGTCACGCAAGGAAGTGGTCGCAGCCTAGTTAAAGGTACTGACCCGGCATTGGGAGGGACTGAAGAAAATCATAAAAACCTGTCAGGATCGCCGATATCCGGGCCGAGACTCGAGCCCAAGACCTCCCGAATACGAATCAGGTGTGCACAAAACCAAAAAGTTTTGAAAATTTTTTTTTTGAAAGTGGAATTTTTCAAAAAAAAAATTCGTTTTGTGCGCTTTTTGGACAATTTCCAGCGTTTTTGACGTAAATACGTCTATATTTTTAGGGTCAGTGTCATTCGGCAAAAAATGAAACGAAAAAAATTGACTACTCGATTACAACACCTGGCGTGCGAATTATCGTAATAAACAAAGTTAATGAACTGTAATTAAAACAGGGGTGAAAATTACCATATTTTACGTGCTTCTAGTAATCAGTTTGCTTTAGTTCATTTTATTATGGCAGTAATAATAAAAAATCAAACGTACGTAACTAACTCCATGGAGTAGAATCCTTCTAACAGTCGCTCAGTTGGTCTAAAATTCTCAGTCTTTTATTGCATCCGAAGGTACATTACCGTATTCAACTATGTAGTTACACGAATCGTTTTACCGAAACACAAAGTCTAGGAATATTATGTAAGATCTGCCACGATCGACAAAGGGCAATAACCTTGTGAGTTCGTAGTCCAGCCAATTTATACTCTTCCATTCGCGTTCACGAGAAATACCATCTGTTACCTCTCACTTTTCAAACAGCCAGGAATAAAAATCCCGTGTTATGCGGACAATTCATAAATAATTTTAAATGTCTGCTGTGCATATATTAAAGCAACTGTAATAAAAAGTATTGAATTAATGAACATTTGTTAAATGATTGATTTGCATGAAAAAAAATTTCTTCCAAATCTGACGCCTACGAGGTGCGATCGGAAAGTTTCAAGACACGACCCATTGCGGACTCCCCCAAATGCTTGCTTTAGCATTTCATAGGTTTCCGTAGCTGTTTTGGCGAGTCTCTGGCAAAATTTGATGCACACGCCATTCCGAAATCGCAGGAGGGTCGGTGTAATGCACTACCAAAACGCCCGTAACTAAGAAACAAATGCTAATTCGATGAGGCCGGCTGGCAGGCACACTGAATCACTATGGATGTAGGCCGCACCCCCTAGCGGCAGAAGCTCGTACTACATCCGGTTCGCCCTCTATTGACACAGTCTTGAAACTTTCCGATCGCACCTCGTATTTGAAAAAAAATGATAATTTAATCCATTACCTGCGTCATAATTATTTTTCTAGTACTGGGATTACAATAAATTATTTATAAAATTTATAATATTTATTCAGAAGATAATTTTCGCGTGCTTTCCTACGGAATTTCATAAAAAAACAACTTTATACTGAGTGTCATAGAAATCGCTTACACATTATGAAAAAGTTTCATAGCATACTGCTTTTATTTATTTGAATTATAATAACAAAAAACATATTTAGTATCCCACATAAATCTAAATATGACGCTGAACCAGATATATAATATACATCGATAAACTAAATTTATTTATTTATTTATACTTTATTTATAAAGATAAAATAATGAATTTATAAGGTCGTGACCTAATTTAAACTCAAGTATGAAAGACACTCAGTCTATGATGAACAATTTTAAAGCCCTAATCTACGTGACTGAGGTATTGATTTCAACTTTAGTGTCCCTTGCTCCCAGAAGGCATGATAAAACATTCGATAAACTTTTATGAACTTATGGGTCATGACGGATCTACAACTGGATCGATTAATCCGAGTGGCCGGTAAAAGCGAAGTCCTGGCTGCTAGTATTTTGCTTTTGTTACTGTATTAGGAAAGTATGTACGAGGCCAGATACAACGCAGTTCCATAATACGACCTGATGGCGCCTTCGGAGTCTCATGAATTATTGAAATCTCAAGCTAACAAACTCTGCTGTATAGAAAGGATCGGACTGCTTACTAAGTCCGTACAATAAATTCCGTCCTTTACATTTTTCTCATAGTCTATGTCCGTACCACTTCTAGATTTGTAACGACAAATTTAATGGTTACTTGTATATTTTTAAAATGCAGTCTCGTAATCTGAGGGGGGGGGGGGGGGGGGAGAATAATTTAAAGGTTGAAGACAAAGCTCTCACAAAAAAAAAACATTTGAACCAAAATAAAAAGAAAAGTGAGAAATTTAAGCCGTCACATAACAAGGGAATTAATTATTTATACAGGTTCTAACCGCAACGCTGGCCTTGTAATCCTGGGGTCTCGGGTTCGATTCCCGGCGGTGCCCGAATTTATAACTTGTGTTGGGCAAGGCCGTGGTCTAGGCAACACGGAGTTTTCCTCCGGGGGCTTCCCCGGTTTCTCCGTGGCATCCCAATAATTACTCCATTCACACACAGAAGAAGGCAATGGCAAACCACTTCTGGATCATCTGCCAAGAACGTATATGAACAGGTCCCAGTCCGAGAAAAGGATGGAAGGATCCTGTTCATATGGACCTGTCGTCAGACAGAACATTAAATAAAATAAATAAATAAAAACAGGTCACCTAGTGTTGTAAGGACATTGAAATCTTATATAATACGATGACTTCGACATGTATCATGGAGGGAGTTTATAATAAATGCCTACAACATTTTTTGTGGGGAATAATATTGGAAAGATACCTATCGGACGATCAAGCAGATAATACATTGAATTCTTATACATTCTTTCGGCAAATATAATTATATTTATGCTGCATATTTCATCACATGTGTTTAAATACGAAGCCAAGAAAATTGAATGTCATTAAACGAAAATGACGCACCCCTTTCCAAAATAATTTTGGCGTATGTTAGTTATTAACAACGCTAATTAACGGCAATCCTCACCGAGCAGAGAGCAACATGAACGCAGGAAACTTCCCTGTTGATCGGGGTCACCAACTATTGATTTCAGATGAGTCACGGAATGTTGGTTCAACCGTTACAAGTGTCCTCAGTCAAACATGCTCGCTGATTCGGTCACAATTGTGTTCCGTGTATATTTGATGCGACAATAGTGCGAGGAATTGAAGGCGATCGTCTCGTATAAAAACCTAAACCTAAAACATCCCAAATTATCTCATTAATTTAACCACAAACCTTAAAAACAGTTAAAATTTATGTAAAGAGCTTAAGATTCTTGGTTTCATTTCTACGTCACTATTCACGCACTCGGTTCATTTACAA
The DNA here is from genome assembly GCF_000696155.1 of Zootermopsis nevadensis. The sequence goes on from NW_019060069.1 coordinate 120,631, forward strand.
CAACAATATGTTTCGGTCCAATGTGGCCATCATCAGGTTGAATTCCGTGCTTGTATGTCATTGCGCTTCCTGATGCCAAAATATGATAAAATAATAAGTTAAAACACTTTAAATTAATTAAAACAGCCAAAATGTTAATGAAATTACGGGTTCCATGAAGGACGGAGAATTTATTTACTTGAGTTACTATCTGTTTCTCAAGGATTGATGCCTGACGTTAGCTGTTGTTTTATGATTACAAATTTAAATCAACTAAAACACACGTGGGGTTACATTTTTATTTCCCGGAGATACCCAGAGTTAGGTTTTATGTCCATGCGTGTCCACGAACAAATTTAAATCAACTCTCACGAAATAAAAATTCTTTTATAACTTTAAAAGAAACATTAGCAATGTGGAATAGGGAAAAATACGATTACAGACATTTGCCAGTTAAGATAAGTGAGACAATGTTACAGACAAATCAACTAAGGATTAGAAGATTACTTCTATGGAAAGGCGATGAACGCTTCAACTGGACCGATGAACAGAATCTCACGAGAGGAAGCAGCTTCAACATGATCCAGCCACGTGCCACGACTTAACAAGCATTTGCATACAAGTGACTTCCCTGGCGACCTAATCAGCAGACGATGTTCTTCACGTATTGTGCGGACGCTAGGCTTTATAACACATCAGACACTTTTGTTACCACAAAATAATATAACACAGTCTGAGAGTGTCTCAGAGCAAAGTGTTTTGTAGATAATATCAGACAGGATGAACAGATAAAATCACAGAAATTAAGATATTTATACGTCAGGAGTATAAAATCAATTATGAGATTGGTAGAAAATGTAGAAAAATATTAAGGTATTGAAAAATTATAGTACAATTTCAGTTGGAAAACCTGAAGGTAAAATATCACTCGGAGAACCTATCTGCACATCGGAAGATTGTCGTAAACTGGCCAACAAAAAACAGGTAATGTGGTAATTAAATGTCCCACCTGCTTTAATAATCAATAAATCTGAATTTCGTACTCAGGGTTTCTTATGATTCTTACTCTAATTAGGGTTTATTTAGAAGTCCGCCAAACTTCATACTTGCTGACGTAAGAATATATCTCACTTGGTGGAATAATATTGAAGGATATATGGCACATTAAATAAGGCAAGTATTGGACAAAATAGTCTTACCCGGGGAAAGAAATATTGCATTTTTGGACACCCAGAAACGAGTATTAAGAAGGGCAAACTAAATTACTGCTGGATGTCCAGCGAACAGACACGCAATAAGGGGCAGAATATTCTCTCTGGCAACGTAATACGTTTTTCCACCTCCTTCAAGAGATGGCTCGTACAGTTTGTCTTCCTCCTTATCAAATTTGTAAGATACTTCTCACAAATATTTTCGCTCTGAACTCCCAAACACTGGTTACGAATACTCTCTACAGAAATAAATATTTATACAAAATTTTGCTGTTTGCACAATGGTCACTTTTGTTTGATGGAAATTCTCTGAAGGCATGTTCGTGCACCAGACTCTTAAAATACGAAGTAGGTAAATCATTGCATTTATAACATGCCACAAACAGTAACGTCTTACTAGAAAAAACAGCAAAATTTCTTCTAGAAAGAACTGATAAAATATCTCCCTGTTCCCGGACACAAACTTTTAAGTTACGAAAAATAAATGTGACGGAAGATACAGAAATAATATTAAAAAAAACAAATCTTATGTAACATTATATTTGACGTAACTTGTATTTATTTGTGATTTATTTAATGACATTACCAATAGCTTAGATTATATTACATCGAACTTTAATATGAAGTAATGAATAATAAATTTAGGAGAAGATGGAAAGGAGCTGGTTTTAATTAATTAAATTTACTTTATTCCACAGACTTCGCAATTGTTGTTCCTAAAATTTATAAAACGAAGTTCAATTTAGAAATACGTAATCGCGTTGTAATAAAAATAAAAGTGTCAGGGCAGTCTTGCACTCTTTACCAGGTCCAAGGAAATATAAATAAATCATGACGTAACACAGCCCTTGTTGTTAATCAAAGAGTCTTCCTTGAACGACAAAATCTCAATAAATGCATATAATTAAAATACACTCATATTTGCCAATTGAATAAAAATTTACTTGGATATTATCCATCGTCTAGTAAATATAAAACGTAAAACGACGTTTCGGAGATGGGACTCTATCTCCGTCTTCAGGTTCCTACAGAGTTGGGCCTACTAGATAGAGCTAATCCCTATCTCCGGAGATAGGGTATGGGTTTTATATTTACTAGACGATGGATAATATCCAAGTAAATCTTTATTCAATTGACTCTTCACCATCGTCAAGAAGTTTTAGATTTGATACTCATATTTGCAATTAAAACAAAGTTATAAATTATTAAAAAACTTTTGGTTGTATGTATTTCCATTGTGTGTAAATCTTTAATAAAACGTTAAAATGTATAGTTTACTATTACACAAATATTTTATTACTGAAACAAAATCCTCCCTGTTTATAACCAACCAAATAATTTCGTATTTTGTCTCACTTCTACACTGCATAGTTTTTCTGTTTCTACAGAACGATAATTCATACAGACCTACAGTATCTGGCCAAATGATGCCATTACCCCTCCCCCTTATAATACACAGTCCATGAAATCACCTTTTAAGAAGTTCCAGGGTGGCGTACCTTGACTTCAAAAATCCACTGGGGCACGACGCAGACCGTTCAGGTAATCACTGGTCTTATGTAAATGGTGTTTTGAAGTTAAAACAGTCGAAGCAATTGCTTCAAGCACCATGTTAAAACCATACCCAAGCCAGTTCCCAGCAAATGTCTTATAATATATTTTTGTTTCTGTAAAATATCTTCAACAAATCTTTATCACTACGATCAAATCATGCACAATGAGATGACCGGCAAATATAACACGTAGGGGAGACAACAAATGCTTACATAATACCGGTTGAAACGTTCAAGGAAGATACCACTCTTAGTACCTAGGTGTAGAAGGGAGGATAATATTAAAATAGATATGTAAGACTTGAGGTTCTCACAGCGGTGAGTATGAAGATTTCTGTCTTCTGGGTTATTGCGCTGTCTAGTCTGGTCGATGTTAACCAACGTTTCAGAGGTCATACT
>NW_019060069.1:126240-136558 GCF_000696155.1 Zootermopsis nevadensis
GGTTAGACAGAGCAAATAACTGAAGCACCATGAATAATTAAAATAATATATTTGTCAGAATTAGGGCAACAAAAATGGAAATAAAAATGACTTGAAAATGTCTTAATAAGATTCACATTATTCCTTCAGAAGCTTGTGTTGTGGGAAGCCTGTTTCGATGTTCTGAACTACTCTTTTTTATCTACTACTAAGTCTTTCTACATATTTTATTCCTGTGGAGGAACACGCGAATACTCGTTTGAATAGCTCGCTTTCTTTCATTCATTCAACATGTATTATATGGAATGGAATAAAATAAGACCCCTAAAAGGATATATGCATATATGCAACAATAAAAAATGAAATATAAAAATATATGGAAATAACTGTAACGGACAATTTGAATCCTCTGAACTTCTGTGAATGGGCTTTTGGGAACTCAATAGCGGCTCCGATAGACTATTCAGACATTCTTATGGTAAAACAATAAACAAATATTTAAACTTTTTATGTAGGGGACACAGCAGAGTTGATGTAGTTGCATTTCCATATTCCTGTAGTAAAAAAGAAACTAGCATCAAGGCATTGAACTCTGTATGTACCGAATAAGGATATCAATACAGTTATATCACTTAAATATAAACTTATACAGGGTGATTCAAAGCTTAATAACATCTTATGTAGATGCTGTGGATATCATTTGCAGCATAAAATGCTAAAAGGCGTTTTTTCTGAGATTTTCCACCCTATTCGAATGAAGATTTTCTTGCCTTTGAAGTCACTTTTATTATTTCGATCGTCTGAAGGAGGATCCGCGCTGAGAGTTTGTTGAAGTCCCCACCACACGAACTGAAAAGTGCTCAAAAGTAAGTACTTGAAAGAATTTATAAAAGAATTTAGAGAATAAAATGTAAAATATATAAATTTCTTAAAATCATTTACTTACAGGCCGATATGTACATCTAATAACATTTAAGAAAAACAACACCTTCGCCCAAAAATGGAAAAACAAACGTAATGAAACCACCAAAATACTACAGAAATCATAATTGAGTTTTAAGTTCTTAGATATATTTTACACCTGATGATGGTTTTATAAAAACCGAAACATGTTGTGTAAATGTTCCGAAATGTAAATCGATCAATCGATATGGAACATGAATGATATTTTATTATCTTAATTATAAGAAATTTTAAATACTGTGATCAGACGGATTAAAATAAATAATTGTTATAATATTCACAATATGACGCAATTACACTATCTTAAGTACTTGAAGTACTTTGAAGTATCGATTGAAAAAATATATTACAAAACACAGGATTTTTTTCTTTTATTGAAAAGAAGTAACTCAAATGACATGTTGCTCAAAATCGAATTGTTTACATTTTATGAACATCTATGATCACAACAATAAAAGCGACATGAACGTAGACGTAACTCGTACACGACGAAAGTCTGACGAAGACTGTGTTCAAAGCTGTCTGTTCCCCCTGATCTCCCCAACATCTTGTATAAGTACATCACAAAACTTTGGATCATCCTGTATAAAATATCGTTATATGTCGCTGCTTTTCTATTCCAAGTTGTGTATCAACTGAGATTTGACGTATTCAGGAGCCAAGCTTCTCGTCGAAATGACTGACACAAAACTGAAGGCCACTTTGCCCACAGAAATTTAAGACAAATATATTTAACTTCTATATGATAACAAAATTTAAAATTGAGTAATTTATACAAGAATCGTATGATTCAGCTGAATTCAAATACCATATTTGAACTCTTCACATTCACTATTCAAGACTGGTCGCATTGCAATTACAAAGAAGAAGGTGAAAAGATGGAATTCAAGCACTCTCATGGATTGTGAAAAACTTTTTCAAAGTCACTCAGCAGATTAATTAAATCCAGCGCAGAAAGACATCGTGGCCCTTGTCTTGTCATGAGTCCTTCAGCTCCAGCGAAATACATACTCTAGCATTGTCTTGTAAACAGAATAGAGACTATTCCATGTTTCCCTGCGTTTGACATCAAGCCAAATTATAGTTAAGAGCACTTACTGGCAATGCCTTAAGTTATAAAGAGTGAACCTGAGGCGGTCTATTGTTCATTGATCTTAATATTGGATTATATATGGGTACACATACTAGAACAATATTTAGAACCAAATTTAGTCTAAAGATGGATGTCTTCTGAGAATGTTGCGCCATGTTGTCTCGTATAAGTTCACGGACGTTTCGGTGGTGTTTGCCGCCTCAAAAATCAGACAGATTATGGAGGCAGCAAGCACTTCCGAAACGTCGGTAAAGTTATAACAGAATACGCGGCATAACGTACCAGATAACAGACTTCATACTCATAATTGCAGATTGAAGTACACATTCGTTATGAAGAAGAATGGGATGTTTCAAAAATGCAACAATTTCTTTCGAGAGAATTTTTAAGCAAAATTAATTGAAAAGCAGAGGTTTTTGGTAAATATCTTCGATGTGATGATTTTGGGAGGGGGGGGAAACGAAGAGGAAGTTGACTTTACCCTTTACGAACCCTATTCGGTGCAGTTTGTCACAAACTGCTCTGGTCATCAGAACATCTGTGGTCAGTTCAGATTCTCACGTGTCTTCTGTGGTATTCAGCTTGAAATACCTGTGACATGTACAGAAATACTGGACCACAGAGTTGACGTATTCATCGCGGAATGAATGGACATTCGTTCAACCTATTCTGTAGGTGGCTTCTATATTTTGCAGAGTATTTGTATGCTCGCATTTGAATGATTAAGGACACCCAATTAGGGAAGAGTCCCAGGGCGAACGCCATGTTTCAAAGGGTTTCAGGGAAACCTGGAGAGGCAAGAAGAGAGAAGAACAGAAAAGTTGGTACAGTCGGAGACTGGGGGAGTACAAAGTGACAAGAGTGGTGGCCGGGGGGGGGGCATGTTTTTGAAGTCGGGCAACCACGCGGTTATGAAGCCCCAAAAAGCATCACGAGTTCTCCTGCTCGAGCAGAAAGACAAATGGGAACGGTCTGTGAATTCAATTAAAACACGGAATTCTTTCATTTTATATATCTTCCCACTCATCCAGTAATCCCACGCTTTTCGTTTCTCTACATTAAATTGTTTACTTCCATCTCTGAATGCCATTTGATACGTAAAAATTAATTAAGCACAGCCGGGATATAAAATGAAGAAGAGAAGATATTTAACCTCAGGCTATTCAAAAACAATTCTTGAAGAACAAAGAATTAGTCATCTTATGACATTCAACTCTGAAATATACTTACACATCGGAGATATCTAAAAATAGACAAAACTTAGCATGAAAAGCTATTAAGAATTCAGACATCATGAATGAATATGTGAAGCAAGTAGTGGGGACAAACGAATTGTATGATTTGAGGTTTTCACAGCGGTGAGTATGAAGATTTCTTCTGCGTTGTTGCGCTGTGTAGCCCTGATGACGGAGGCAGTATGATCTTTGAAACGTTGGTTAACATCGACCAGACTACACAGCGCAGCAACCCAGAGGACAGAAATCTTCATACTCTGATGATGGAGGCAGTATGACCTCTGAAACGTTGGTAAACATCGACCAGACTACACAGCGCAACAACCCAGAGGACAAATCTTCATCGCCCTGATGACGGAGGCAGTATGACCTCCGAAACGTTGGTAAACATCGACCAGACTACACAGCGCAACAACCCAGAAGACAGAAATATTCAATCATTCGATTGTTACATTTCAAATAATTGGACTACCGGACAACATGGACGTTTAAAAAACAATCATATTTATTCTGAATCTACTGGCATTATGCATCTGCAAGACACAGCAGGTACCTCGTGATGTCGGTTCTCATGGCTGTGATCACGCGATGCCTGAATAAATAACACGTTTATCGATTACATCACGTTAAGTACATCATATCACAGTTTGGACGAACGCTCTCGGTTCTATGCCAACTAATGAAGGAAGTTGAAAAAGGAGGCCTTGGAAATGACGTGAAAGACTCGATTCAGCTGTTTCCGTTTAAAAGTTTTTCAAACAATCGAATTAATTCGTCGCTTACGACACACTTCACTGACATCTTACTTTCGATAGCGTTACCTAATTACATAATTTACACAACCGAGCAATTTCAGTTTTTAGACCCGCAGTATAAGCTGTTAAAGAACCGATAACATTAATATCAAACTAAGCGGATCTAAAGTTTGGATTTATTTATTGCCCTCGTATCTATTTGTCTTTTTATTATCAACATATATATATATATATATATGTACTTTCACGACGAAATACATGAACATACATTTTAGGTGATATTTTCTTACTTTTATTTCAATTCAATTGTTTATTGTAAACTGGCTGTTGACAAAATATCATCGATCGAGAGGGTCTTGGATTTATATTACAAACTGATCAATGCATGCATCGTACAGGTTATCAGCCGTGCTGACACATGTGTGTTGATCGATTAGTGATCATATTTTAATATCACTATTCGGAACAAATTGAAATATACAGCTCGTTCCGAAAGACATGGGATGCGCAGATGTCTGCGCGGTGAGAGATTTTGTAGTCCATCTTGCGCATAACAGGCGTCATGCCAATCTAAACGCATTGTTTCCTTTAACAAACTTGAAGCGTCATCCTGATCATTATGATGTACTTGCTTAAAGCCTTTGAGCAGTGATTCGGGCCGCCTTTAATAATTCTAAAACACAGAAAGTTAGTCGCAAAGTTAATATCAGCTAGCCCTTGAATGTTGAACTTCAGCAGATGGCAAACGAGAAACGTACCAAGTGAGTTCTCCTTCCTTGTGTCTTACAGTAATACCTCGGAATTTAGCTACAAATACCGAGAAAACTCAGGATGATCATATGTTCGAGCTGGTATATCTGGAACAAGCTTTTATCGTCTTCAGTACTGAGATTTTCCATTATGTACAACGTGATAACAATTTGAAAAATACAAAGTTTCCAAATCCGCTTATAGTCAGTAATAAAGATCATTTTAAATCTGCTTATATTGGACTGGCGAATTCTACTCAGACGCTGCCTCGAGCGTTGAGGTTCTGAGATGCTGAATTAAAGAATTTATAAAAATTATAAACAGAGAATCAGAAGATGCGATTGTGGCACGTGCTTAGCAGAGACCGTGGGGGGGGGGGCATAAAAACGTTTTTTAAACAACAGCCATCTCCCTCGATTTAGAAACTTACGAAACCATCAAGTATAGAATTCGCTTTGTGTTTTGTTTCAAAATACTATTGAAACACTAAGGTGCTAGAGAAGACTATGTCCTATAGTTTATTTTGGTGAGATGTCAGTACAGCAGCAACGGGAAAGAATCCATTATTCAATGTCGAGGAATTTCATGTTTTTAAACGAGTTGTTAAAACGTAGCTACATACCGCCTTAGGCGCGGAGGAGGAGGGGGGGGCTTCCAATCAATTTCACTTGCGGGAATAAATAAACACAACTTCAAATTCCTCAGCAGATGCAAGGTTAAAAACTAAACTTTCTTTTTTAACCTCATATAATTGAATGTTTAAATTGATGTGTATTGGAAAATTCCGCATAGATTTCCATATTTTGTGAAAATTCTTTCTGAAGCTCGGAATGCAGAAATAGTGTGACATGCAACAAGCATCTAATTATTTTCTGGTGAAAATATATAATTAACCTGCTTTAGAAACACGCCATCCAATATGCTGAATAATAGTTATAAATTAATATTGAGAATTCAATAAACCAGAAACCTGATTTAAAAAAAAGTGTCAAATATGTGTAGACAAATGAATGATCTTATGTCTAGTTGAATTTTTAAGTTATGTACTTTAGGTTATATGGTTTTGTAATATTATGAGTTGTTTTATTTTGAGTATGGTGTGTTGTTTTGTTGTGTCTCATTGTTTTGTTTTGTCTTATTGTTTTTGTTGTGTCTTATGTCTTTTTGTCTTACTGTTTTGTTGTGTCATATTGTTTTTATTGTGTCTTATTGTTTTTGTTCTGTGTCATTGTTCTGTTGTGTCTTATTGTAGGACCACTGCCACCGGGTAAAAGCCCATTTGCAGTCAAATAAATAATAATAATAATAATAATAATAATACAAAAATACTGGATTTTAAAATACGTAAATTTATGTTTCCATTATTAAACCTCATTCACTATTATCTAGTTATACTTCATGGACGCCACAACATCTAAAATCATAGTGAAAGACAGGTTTCTTTAACCGCGTGCTTATATGCTACTATCAATTCACCTTTTCATCTTCTGCGTTATTGTGCTAGATGTGACTACAACCCACCACCCACTTAAAAAAGAGAGAGAGAGAGAGAGAGAGAGAGAGAGAAAGAAGAAGAAGAAGAAGAAGAAGAATAAAGAAAGAAAGAGGAACTCCAGCAGAAAAGAACAGTTTTGTGGTGAATCAGATTCAATGATGATGGCAAGGTGCCATTTGAAGAATATTAATTACCTCTTGTCACTGAAAGAACGGTGCAAGTGCACACCGCTAGATACAATCAATTCTATCGTTCAAGGTTCGTATCTCGAGGCAGTTTCATTGTTAGTGCCTGCAGCTGTAGGCAACACGTCTAACAAGTTAATGAACCAGAGAATTTAAGAGGTGTGAGGAATGGTAGGAGAGTGTTTCGATGCTGGAAGACGAAATACAACGGAAGCGATAAAACGTAGAGATAAGTCTCTTCGAGAATATATTTATTTATTTCTGAACAGGTTCCACAGCCTGGAAATTCGTAAGAAGTGCAATGAAGGCCTTTCGGGCCATCGGCCGTATGAGAATGGCCGACATTATAGGGTACCATTTCCGAAACGTCGTTTTACGTTTTATATTTTACTAGACGATGGATAATATCCAAGAAAATTTTTATTCAATTGACTCTTCACCATCGTCAAGAAGTTTTAGATTTGATTGGTCGTGGAAGCTTAAAATATTTCTAAGATAATTGCACTGAATAGAGAATGAGATGTTTATATAAGGAGGAATTTCGTGTTACCACGATTTCATAAATTATTATTTTAGTGTTTAAATTAAGGAGAGAAAATTTCCTGAGCATAGCGTATACCTGGAGTGGTTGAAGAAAGACATTTGTAAAAAAAAAAAAAAATATTGGAAAGAAAGAGGGATACCAGTTAGCCCTAAGAATGAAAAAATAGAGATGAAAGATAATATTAAAACACGTCTCAAAATACGTTTAGGTAAAGTCAAGTTTGTGTGAGGGATGTTGAACATTGGTTTTTTTTTTTTGTATCAGGAAATCAACAGTTTCATATTTTCGCGATTTATTCAAATCTCGATATTACTGCCTGTTACCACACAGTGCTCATTTTTCTACAGCTGACTCAACAAACCAGAGATCTGCGATCTCTTGACAGCAAAGGCTGACATAACTGCAAGGAACTAGCCAATTACACAGAGAAAACCGATTCTTGATAAGCTGACAGTCACTTCAGTCGATATGATGATAACATGACCGATAAATTTACCGCCTTTTTGCAGAACTCGAAAGCTATTAGGATAACAGTTTCACCACATTGACCAATGATACTAAGTGGATCAAATATTTACCTTCAAACCAAGTTGCATTTTAATAATAACACCCATTTAAGCTTGTGTTCCTCTTTTCATATGGTCACTGAAGATTTACATGTTTTTTTATCATCCGACACAATATGTTACGTAATTAAGTAAGCCCCGAGGTGATCCTGGTAAAACACAGACTACGAGAACAAAGGGTATTTGTGTCTATTTGGCGACTCAGGACACGTCCCTTGGAGAAGCCAATCAACGGGGTAGAGATAGAAGGACGTCGACTTTAGCGCGAGAACGACATTTATCCATCGCACATAAACCGCTCAAAAAGCAAACAATTTTCGGTTCTCAAGTATGAAGAGACGTATCCTTTATTTTTTTCACTCTCAGATTTTTCATCATTCAGTCAGACACCCAGCTCACGCATAACAGAACTGGAGAGGCGTACTCAGTAGAGTACACCGAAGTTCTTACAAAACATCGACAGGACATTCGTTACAATATTTTTTACGCTTTTCGCCAAATGGGAAATACATTCGTGCGTTTACTTCAAAGACATAATATAAATGTCTGTAACAGAGCGTATCCATTACCATCAGCCCATCGTACGACGATGTTCTGAAGCCAATCTCATTACGCCACGTGCTAAATACCCCCTTTAAAATACAGTAAAATGCCAGATAACATCGCATTTTTGGTACTGTCTGAAGATCGTCGCTGATCTTAGTTTAATCGATGTCCCTTGTAGTCCGAAAACTGAGTCCAAGCTGGAAGAACACCCTGTAATTCGAGACTGTTTTGCACAATCACCTGCCCAGGCTTCTCGACCATCGATCGAAGAACAACACTTGCCTCAAAATGAGCAACACTTGTTCGGGCAGAGGAAACTCCTGAGTGGAAGTTCATACAAAACGGCTTGGCTGGAACAAAGGCTCAAGAATTATCCATACAGGGGCGTCGGAGGACTTGGTGAAGTAGTCAACAGAGGCGCTTTCAGACAACGGAATAAACTGCTTACGTATGCAGGAAGTCCGCTGGTTTACATCTAGACAACTGTAATCAGAAATTACATCGACAAAAATCTCCCGACTTGTGTAAATGAAAGAAGTTACTTTCCTTGCGTTTACACTTACATACATTTGCAGATAAACAGTTCTAGTCAAAACAAAATTTCCTCTTTAAATTATGTCATTTGTTTTTTTTACTTTTCTTTTTGTGAAGTTAAAGGAACTGCCAATTTCTTGAAAAAATATTGTTTCTAACGTTAGCATCGTTGCATTATTTAGATTTAATATACACAATATTGCCTTTTATTTATTCAATTAGCAAGTTTTTTTTCTCCTTTTTGTACACGAAAGCCTTCTGAGATATTGCATCATGTAGTTCTTTTTGTAGCCTTCTGAGATATTGCATCATGTAGTACTGTAGAAATTGTTCGATGTTTCGAAGGTGTTCACTGCCTCCATCAACAGGGCGATATTGGAGATCTTTGCTTGTACGTACGTGCGTATGTATGTGCTCTTCTGGGTTTTGGCGCCGTATACATTTGTCGGTAGATGCCAATGTTTCTGAGAAACATACGGTCTCCATCGTCAGGGGTGAAGCCCTGTTTTATGTGTCTCCGAAACCTTTGCATCTACCGACAAATTTATGGCTAAAAAACGCAGAATAACAACATCATCATCATTATTATCATTCTCACCGCTGTGAAAACTTGAAATCTCAAGAATCTTTCTGTATTTATTTAACTGTGCGTGCAATCAGAACTTCGTATGATAAACCAAAACTCAAAACGTTTCCTGGAAAATATTTGAACAATTTGGAAGCAACGGGGTTTAATTTATAGTTTACATTCACGTCTGCGCCCACAATCCCCACAGTTTCCTTTTCTCTGTGTTACGATTATGTCAGTTTAGAAAATTACAAAGAATTACGTTTCCCATTTTACGTTTCACGTCATAAGGCAAACTTTTATGTGCCTACATAGTTGCACTGTCATGTACATACTGCAACATGTATGTGGTTTAGTGACTTTTCACTAGAAACTTATAAATCAGCAGATCATTTACAAATTATAAATACAAGAATGTTCCTCTTGAAAAAAACCTAGCGAAAAACGTATTTTATATTTAAGCAGCTGGGCACAGGAGAGTCCAAAACGTAAAACATCGTAAGATAGAAAAAGAACTGTAAATAAAGAACAAAAATATTTCTCTCGGGGAGATAAACCCAGTTAAACTGTTTTATTGTCTGATCCAAAATCAAGCACACGGATTTCAAAATACATGCCCCATCGTAAAAGTCTTAAATACAACTTTTCACGTTTAGAAGATATTAATTTAAAAGAAGTGAAGATTTATTATTGGTTTAACTTATCAAAATATATGTTATAGATTCCCGTCAAATTTCCAAGAACACTCGTCGAAAAATTAGTAATCCCCCCCCCTCTCTTATTTATTTTTGAATATTCTGTACCCAGATTTCGCGGATGATGATGTGGAAAAATGTACATCATTTTACGTTGGAAGGTTTCCACTTCTTTTACTGGGAGATTTTATGTCATTTTTACTAAATTATCTTTTGCTGTTATAAATTCGGATTCTGAATCACTTTAAAGCACGTAAATAACTTGCGTTATATCACACAATTTCTTACTTTGGTGTGTATTTTAAGCCTTGTACAACATCCGACAGCGACCGGGGTTCGATCCCCGACGGGGGCAGAGGATTTTTCCTCTAGACTCTGTGTCCAGACCGGCTCTCGGGCCCACCCAGGCT
>NW_019060069.1:148043-159171 GCF_000696155.1 Zootermopsis nevadensis
CTAACCTAACCTATATTAACCTAATCTAACCTAACCAAACCTTACGCAGAAAGTAGAAACAGGTTGGCAGCCAATCGGATAACGAAACTAAAGCAGGTATGTTAATTCCGGAACCCATTCAGTTCATGGATATTTGAAAATTAATGTCCGTGGAACCCAATCTGTAGCCCCAGAATCCAATGGGCCGTAACTTCGTCCGCAACATCAAGACAGTCGACCCTGTCCAGAATCAGCAGAATTACATCAAAATATAAGCATGTTATTTATTTAATTTTAAGACCTTATCATATAATTCAAGAATACCAAAAAAATATTAACGTGTATTCAGAAATTTGTCTCTAAAATAAACTCTATCTATTTCAATTTCAATTTAGAACTATTTGCGCTTTTTCGAAGTACTGGATGGACGACATAGGTTCGATTCCTGTGAGGGGAAAGTTTTATCTTAGCCTCCGCTTCCAGACTCTGTCAGGGGCCCAATCAGCGTCGTGAACAGGAGGGCCCTTCACCGGGGGCTAAAGCGGCCTGAGCTTAAAGCCGAGCACTGCGCTCCATTTAGTGTGAAAGCAGCTATACCTTTCTTCTACAAAAACCTTCACGAGGGCAACTTTTAACTGATATCGTGTGTTCTGAATAACGTTCTGTTTATATTTTGAAATGTATACAGAATACAAATTGTGTTATATATCTAAGTTTCAAATCGATTAGACGTCACATGCAGATGTCTAAAACCACGAGAGGGTGCAATGCGGGATCTTTTCGACTACTTCTCGATTCGTGGTAGCGCAGAGGCCGACCGGCGCTTCTAACAACCACTTCCTTCCTTCTTTCCTTCCTTCCTTCCTTCCATTGAGCGCTGACTAACCTCATCCGTCTTCATTAGAACTTGCAACAGCAAGGTACGACGGCACTCTATGTCACCCAGGAGAATATCACAGTAAATTCACGTTGCGTCACTGGCGGAATTTTCATTCGAAATAATTGAAAAAGTGCAACGGATGGCTCCAAAAAAGAAAAAAATTAACACGTTGTGTCAGTGGCGGAATGTGAGCCAAAATAAAAAGTTAAAAATTGTGAAAATGAACATCTCTTCAGATTTGATTCACATTCAAATGCGCTGCGCATATCCCATCATCACACTAAAAAAAATTAAACAGACGAACTATTTAGAGCGCATTCTTTCTTGCGTCAATAGTTGTTGCCTTAGCCAAATACGTTTGTCTTTACAGAAACCTAAATTTCATTCCATATTAATCCAGTAAACACCCTCAAACTCCATGTTTTCTTTAGATAAATTTTAATATTATCCTCCATCAACGGGTACATTTCCCTTCAGGTCTTCTGGCTACAGTTCTTATGTCTCTAATGCGTGCTAAGTGCCCGGCCAATCTCTCCGTACTCGATTCTATGACCCTGTATTATGTGAAGAGAAGTGCCAATTATCCAGATCTTATTTTTATTTGTAGTGTTCTGTGTGACGACAGGTCCATATGAACAGGATCCTTCCATCCTTTTCTCGGACTGGGACCTGTTCATATACGTTCTTGGCAGATGATCCAGAAGTGGTTTGCCATTGCCTTCTTCTGTGTGTGAATGGAGTAATTGTTGGGATGCCACGTAGGAAAACTCCGTGTTGCCTAGACCACGGCCTTGCCCAACACAAGTTATAAATTCGGGCACCGCCGGGAATCGAACCCGAGACCCCAGGATTACAAGGCCAGCGTTCTAACCGCTAGACCACCGTGTTTCCCCCTGTTTCTTCCTGGAAAATCATTTCACTCCGGTTAAGCCCTCATGAAAACATACTAGCCTGTATCCGAACTGGAGGTCTTCCGTCAGTTTTTATCATTAGAAAATCCAAATTTAGGGTGGGGGGGACGCACGCTAAAGTAAATTCTTTCCGTCCTAATTTCGGTTAAATGAACCGTCGATTATCTCTGACTGATGTACAAGTTACTCAGTGACATTTTGTTAGAAAGTGCGGTTATTTTTGCAACATAATACCGTCGAGGGAAAAAAAAATCAAACTTTAGAAATTGGATGAACATAAAGTCCGTTGTGCGTGCAAAAATTCCCAATGCTACGAAGTCCCAGATAGATATTTTGGCATCCGAGCACAACCTCAGACGTCTTATAACTGACAACTGTGGATAGTAAAAATGATGGTTCATAAACTCACTTCCTCTGTGTTTATTTTCAATAACTCCATCATCCACGGCAATAACACGTCTTCGTTTTCAAACCGAATAGAGCACACGGGCACAGATTTTTCTTTAAGCAGTTTCATTGCAATGATATTTCAAATTCTCATGGCGGTGAGCATAAACACGCGTGTCCTCTGGGATGTTTCGCCTTGTGGTTTCGCAGAAGTTAACCGACGTTTCAGAGGTGATTGTTGCCTCCACAATTAGTGCTATAATCACCCTGATGATAGAGGCAAATCAACTAATCAATGATCATGTACGTGTGACTTTTTTACAGTCACTGAAGAACAACAGACTGCCTAAGAAAGAATAATCGTATAATACAAACGTCACGGAAGAAGACATATTGGGAGACCTAGAAAAAGATTGTCCGATAACTTTTGAGACACGAGACAAGTCCTGAGGCCAAACCCTCGATTATTAAAACGATTATATATTTATATTTACAAGCGATAAAAATATTCTGCCGTGATCAAGATTCGATGACATGACCATCACGTACGTCTTATTACGTGCAACTTATGAAGTTCTGTCTGTCTAGAATTGTACAAGCCGGATGACCTTGAATCGAGGTCACTGTTGGTTTACGTCATTAGAGCATATTATGGCAAAAATTGATAGCAATATCACTTTCAAGTAAGAGTGGCATAAGTCCACAGTTCCTTTTAGCTGTGGCCATCAACGAAGAGAGAGACCTTCCGACGTGGCAGTCCTTGTGGTGGCGTGATAATACCTTTAGGAATTTCAGTGTACTCCAATCTTGTACAAGTTGCGTTGCCTAAATATGACTTTAACAATGCAAGAGCTGTAGAATTAGAAGTCTGTGCTACAGTAAATTGGATTTCTGTCCGGGTCTACCAGCATATACAACTTCCGCGCCAGTTTACTGACCACCCTGCATTATTACCGACGTAATTAGCGTCTTCAAGTGGATAGCAATGGCTTTAGAAGCAATCAGAGATCTCCACACTCCACTCATATAAGCGGACAATCTCAAGAGAAGCCATGTTTTGGCACACAGCGTAAAATTCTGCTTCAGAATGCAGTTATAATTTTATACTCAAAGGTATATAAAGTGTTTATAGTAGGACATAACACAACGTTAAATATAGCCATGTCAGTGGATGACGTCACAGTTACGGGGAATGGAACGAATTGGGAAGATTTTAGTTGCTTATTTCCGTTCTGTGCATGACGTATCAGAAAGATTACTTTGTAGTTTCGTGGCCTCGTCACTTATGCTTTAAATTCTGCAACAAATCTAAAGCCAGGATTGAATATGTGAAGTGTGTTCATACATCTGCAACGATCACGACGACACGATCATCAATCGATCGAACACAGTGTACAGTCCGAAGTTCAATAAGTCTGTACTTATTAATCTAAACTATTAAAAATTTTACAGAGAATAAACCTGGACCTGGAATTATTTTTCCATAGGCATAACACACTAAAACTGGCCTTCGAGAGACGAATATTAACAGTGAATTTCCTCACACACGAATACAAATAAATATTCGGATTATACAATAACTATAACATAAAATACAATTAAGGATCTAACCGATTAATAATTTATTAAATATGTGAAAATTCTAGATTAAATTCGACGAGACAAAACCGAAAAAGAAATCTACTTTAGTCAGAAAATGAGAAGACTTAAGAGGAAAAGTCTTAGAACGGAGGGTAATATTAAAATGAAACTTGATCTTTGTAAAGATATCAACTGGATTCATCTGATTATTGATAGTGTCCACTGTAGCGGGATGTTGCGAACACAGTAACGTTTACTGGTATAAAATCCTTCTTACTTATTCATAGCAAAAGATTACTGAAGAACACGCCAGATTGTGTTTCTAGTTCGGCTGTCGCTTAAAAGTATGTTTATGCTGCAAAGAGCTAATTGCGATGCTGGGGAAGACAGCTCTGTGGTTCAGATAATGACTGTCATATTTCTCTGGGGCGGGTTACAGGAACAAAAAGTGGGGAGAGGGGGTATTCGCTCCAATCGCCCTGGGGGGTAAATCTAAAAAGTCACAACAGTTTCGTTTCTCCGTCGCGAATTTAAAAACCTCTTTGAGCGTTTCTAGACTGCGTCACGAAGTTGAAACAAAATTCACGGCGAAAAACAACACTTTCGGCGTATACGTCATAAATCAGCCATTTCTCTTTGTTTGAAGCAGTTGTGTTTCGTTACTACAAGACTTCTCGGTTCGATTTCAGTCTCGCATTACTGGCCTAATGACAGAATATTTCTTTAGAAGCCTCAAGCTCAGTAGTTCAGACAGAACAAATGCCACACACTTCAGCACCCTGCTCACAAAATCACCATCTCCGTCCTCTTAATATGAGGGACCAAGTTTCACACCCATACGAAATAAACAAGTGAAATATAATTATTCATATTTTACATTTTTAAACAGCAGAAGTGAAGATAAGAGATCTTGAAGAGCATGGCTAAAAATATCCTGAATTTATCCTAATCTTAATTTTGTCGTAAATTGAATTTTAAATTCTTATCGTTTTTCCAAAATAGTTCAACTTCGCCACATTTTCAATTGGCTACCTCTATACAACGAGTTTGCGCTGTGAACTGGTGACGAGACATGAACAGCAAACCATAGCCCAGATTTAAAAAAAAATCAATTTTTAAAACCATCTTTTACCTCAATTCTGTCACTGTGACTGCCTGACCGCAAGTATTAATTAGCAATGTACAAGATCGATGTCGATAAATCTCTAGATGACAGGCCTACATCAAATTGCTTTTACCTATTTTTATTTGTGCTTGTTTTAAAGTCAGTTCAAGTGATACTTTGCTTCATAGCCAAAATTCACTTTTATCTTTATGTAACACAAGATCCAGAGGCAAGCCTTTATCGCATATCGCAATGTAGTGGTTAGCATTTCTACGCGCCATTCAAAGTCCGTACATCCTGACTGTCGATATCGTGGAACTATCCAGTTCCCGTAGAAACACGGTGGTACAATAACTCAAAAAATAACACATAATCGTTTCCTTCCACAAATTTTCCAGTTCGTCATCAAAAGGTCGTGTTCATTTAAAAGTTTGTGACGATGATTCATTTATTATAGAAACACTATGTTGGGCAATATCCAATGCAGTGTTTGTTTAATAAACAAATTATTCAACATAGCCTATTTGGTTAGCGAACAGTAGTTAAAGCAAAATTTCTACATTTGAATGATTATGTGAGTAAACACTTATTATTTCCTTAAACATTATTAATTAACATGTTTGTAAAGAGTAAAATTCTTTGTTTTCTTTGCGGTAGGGACTGAATATTTAAATATTATTACGAAAAGCTTTGGCTTCGACGAACTGAAATTAAATATTATATACGAAACTTATATTACGATACACTGTAAAAGGCAACGTTGTCCCTAGTAATAACTACGCACCATTCTATGAAGACGTATGGGGGTGTGGAGTTTCAGCTCCACTCATTCTTGACCCCAGCACTAGACGGAAGTGAGTGGTCCTTCACGCCCAGTTCGGTCTGGACACTGGCTAAAGAAAGTCTTTTGCCCCTACCGCTGAGTGAACCCTAGTTCGCCGGTCTGTAACCTAGTCACTATACCAAGCTATCCGACTTTTTATATGAGTAATAAAATAAAATAAATAATCAATTTCTTTATTTCAGAATATTCTTTTCTAAGAGAGGCCCGGGTGGGAAGGACACTCAAGCCTGGTATTCAGGTCAGACCGACCACTGAGCAAACTTGCGACATAAACAGACGGGGAACTGAGTTATGACGTAATACAGCAAAGAAGCAGACGAATTCCAAAGCTCGCACACAGTTATCAGAAAATTAAATGCGAGGTTGCGCGCACTATTCAAGGCACGCAGTGATAATGAATTGCATTCAAAGCACGGAAAATTAAGCAACGTTTTCAACCAGTTGAACACATTAGTGCGTTCATACACGAGGTAAATAGAATTTTATGAATACGATAATGAGCATTCGAGATCCATAAAAAGGAATATTTCATAACCAGCTGAGCTACTCTCAGCTACTCAACGAAGGTTCCACTTCGCGTATTGGTTACCATAATGCTGTATTTGAGTAGGGTTGCTTTCTAAAAATTATATTAGACAATTGTCGGTAAACTGACATATAAAGTCACAAAGTAGATTAACCCTCCAACGTACAGTGGTATCTGCACGTACAATCTACTTTACGAATTAATAATGCCTCATTGTGTATTCTTATGTTTATTTGTGCATTCAGGGATAATTTTCTTGTAATGGGGAAGTGTTGTTCTCTCTGAGGTACTAAGTAAATACTTAAATATTACTTAAACCAACTTCAGCCTCAAAGGGCGAAACGTATAAAAAAAAACGTTACAGTAACTTCTTCGCCGGTGCTTATTTCAAATTTTCATCTTTCAATTTCATTGACAGTAATTTAAGCGAGTTAAAGAGAACATCAAATTATTTGTGTGACATGTCATTACGCGTACTGAGGGGAAAATACATTCAAAGGACGTGCATGCTGTGTGTTGTAATAGACAATTATAAAGAGTTATTAAGCCAATAGAACTTGTATTCTGTTCTGCCACAACGTACAATTGTACGCTGTCAAAACTCATAACGATGGCGCTGGAAAGTCAGAATTCGTGGCGGTAAAGTAATTTGTCATAATTACACGAATATTTCCAGGTCTCGTAAACTATTTGTTCACTGAAACTGTTTCAATATCGATATCGTGACATGTTTATTCCACAGGACTTAATGTAGATCTTCTACATTAATCATAATAGTATAACAGTATTTTCCGATACAACTTGTAGGACAGTTGTGACTGATTGTAAAAATAAACTATAAATAAATAGACACATGATCAAAAAACCAACTATTACAATATATTACATTAAACGTAAAAGTATAGGCGCATTCTTGATTATTATTAATATTATTAATTATTATTATTATGTACGTTTCTTCATCCGGCATAGGCGTTCTTGAGAGTAATAGTCATTCATCTATTCGAGAAAACCCCCGTTGTTTATAGAACCCAAAGGTCCAATACCGCGTTTCCAAAATGTGCCATTAAAACGAATCCTTAACCAGATGAACCCAGTTCACACACTCCATATTTAATTCTTGTAATACGAGCAATAATTCGTATTTCTCATTTCCCTCATTTATCTGAGCATCCCTGGTTTGAACGTTGTAATAATATTTGGTAGAGAATAAAAATTACAAAGTAGGATTTAAAGATTTTCACGGCGATTTCCCTGATTATGGAGGCAGCAAGGACCTCTAAAACGTCGGCAAACACCTACCAGACTGCACGGCGCAACAACCCCGGAAGACAGCCATCTTAAAAACATGCAAAGTTTCCCACTGCCAAAATTCCCTCATCATTTTGTTCCTATATCCTTTTCAAGCACAAATAATCCCTCGGTGGTCTGTATTCAAAACATCCTCGGTCTGTGGGTTTCTAAGATTTCGCGACGGTGAAGATGATTATGTTCCGGGTCTTGGCTCCGTGTAGACTCAAGGTAGGTGCCAGAGTTACGGGTGAGAAAGTTTTAATAAGGACACTCAAAGGGAGGTAGCAACGTTGAAGAACTTGATGTTATGACGTATGGCGTGCAGTTAAGACTGTTTTTAAGATGACTGATTTCAAAATTTTTTTACGTAGGACTTTGGTCTATTTAGTCAGTTGCAGAGTAACAGTGCCCGCCCTTCAATAATTATCACTTGCTGTAACAAATTAATTATATTTTATTGCCTTAAGTCGCTTAAAACAAAAATATGTGAAGCAATATCTCTCCTACCTGCCTTAAACAAAACAAAAACCAATCAACATAAACGTAACGTGTTCGACTTCTAAATTGTCGCAAATAACGTCGAATTTTGTAAAGAACAAATTACATATCTCCCCACACGGGATTCGAGACACGACCTGCGAGCTCTGTTGTCAGCAGTCATCTATGCTGAGTATTTTAACAGCATATGGCTGGAAACTTAATACGCGTAATGAACAGAGCCAAACCACCACCCCATCGCTTCCCCACAAGCCAATTAAGTTACACTATACATAAAGTGTTTTGAAGCTTATCCTGATTTACTATTACACTTTACAATCAACCCTTCCACTCTAGATGAATCCCTTGAACTCTTTAACGTTGAACTTGAATTTAAGTCTGAAATAACTTACATAATAAACAAATGACGTTCTTCTACGATATTGCACCGTATAGTGTCGTAGAAGTTACAGACGTTTCAGAAGGACGTATTGTCTTCATCATTATCTCGTCCTGATGATGGAAGCAGTAAGTACCTCTGAAACGTTGGTCGACTTCTACAAAACTGCACGGTGCAATGTCCCAGAAGGACTTCATCGTTATATTCTCCGTTTAAAAATTACAGTAGGATACAAAAATGTACTTCAATTCGTACACTGAACTCCATCGCAAAAACCAAAAGATAAGAAGTGAAATTAATATTATATGATTTTTGCCTCGAGTTGTTATCATTTTGACGGTGGAACAGATAAAAGTGAAAGATTAAAGTTTTATGGAAATTTGGATGCGTGCGAGTTAGGAAACACTCCTCTCGCAATTTGCTAACATGGCGTGCGATATCAGCCACCCACTACTACCCCCCCCCCCCCAAGAAGGGCAAGAATCACGAAGTGCAGATATCGATATCGTAAAAATGCTTCCAGCAACGGACAGGCAGGTCGTGAATCGAGGAAAAATCCTGCCGTGATCTCTTCGAGACATAACAAACGGATGAAAATCTTGTAGCTTTATATATATCACTTGGGGACATTTTAATGCTGCTACTAAGATAAATAACTAACGTCATAGAAGATGATGGTATTTTAGACAAGCTGGTAGTGCTTAATTTAGTCACGAAATGTCCCTGTTTTATACAACCCAAAGTTTAAAAACGATGTTCACAAAAATTCTCCATTGGTCCTTTTCCTAAATCAATCTAATTTTTATTTCTTGAGCTAAACCAATTTTTGGCCAAATTTCCAAAATTATTTTAAAATTATATATTTATTTATTATTCCAGTCTATACACAAACTTAATTTTAATTTTAAAATGTTGTTGTTAAAATTATAGCGCTTTTCATCGTATCACGATGTTACATTTCGGCGCTTATTATTAACGACATGTTTCGATGCTATTATTGCATCATCCTCAGGTTTTTATCGTTATTTTTATCTTTAAAACTACTATATATTTATTAATGCAACCATTTATTGATTTATTGATGTGTTTTGTAGATTTCCTTTTATAGGTTTTTCAATCTTAAATTTTAACAACAACATTTTAAAATTAAAATTAAGTTTGTGTATAGACTGGAATAATAAATAAATATATACTTAGTTCAACACAAACATGACGCATCTAAATTACAAATATTTTAAAATTATAAAATTACATTTTCACTTTTCCAGTAATCTCCTCACTGAAACAAAGTCTTGTCGCCAGTCTTTTGCCGTGCTTAGCTTTCGACTTCATAAACCATCTTCATCGTGACTCGAACCCAGGTCACTTTCAGAGTTTTCTTTGTCTAAAATCGTTCCCTGATCTCAAGGCATGATGAAGTCTGCGACTAACTTGTGGGTCCCTTCTCGAGCAGTAATCAAAGGTAAATATTAACAAAAAAAATCAATTTCAATTTTATATATAAACTGCTTTTTCTGGAAGATTAAAATATTTTATTAATCTACTAGCTTAATAACGCCACTGTATCCCCGCGTCTTTTAAAACCAACAAATTGTTTTTATATATTTCATTTTATTTTCTGTGTATTCTCCGACATTTACAAAACTGAACCCCTACATTCCTCTCTAAAATCCCATTTATTTAACTGACATTTTCTCGGTTTCCGCTTGTGTGCCGAGTAGACCAACTTCCAGAAGCAGACATCATTCTCTGCGCGCTGTGCTTATTTGTATCTCCAGAAGAAGCGAGTGTCGTTTTAACACAGTCGCTCACAGCCTGCCACCACGCAACGAGCAGTCAGACAGTTACGACAGCAAAAGAAAATGCTAGAAAGCTCACCAAAGGAAATGAGCTCTTTTCATACTGAATCAATAATGAACAAAGGGAATGGATGCAAAACACAAGCAACAACTGTTTTGCAGAAAAAGAATTGGCTGACAGAAGTTTCTGGTTCCTCTAACCCTGGGGGTCTCTTTGTTTCTTCATTTGTCTTCATTTCTTTCTCCAATGAATTCGTTTTTACATTTCTGCTTATTCTTGTCTGCCTCTTTGTTTATCAGTCTATTCCTTCATATATTGTTCTTCCTTTCCTCTATCTTTTATTGCTTTCACGCATCAATTTAAGTCTGTCTTTCTCAGTTCCTCTAAAGTTTTCTACCACGCATTAAGTTACCTTTGGTTCTTTATTTAATCTGTAAATCTTTCTCAATTAAAAATTTTATTTCGTTATGCATTCATTCACTTATTCTCCTTGTAAGACTGAAAATTTCTATGAAGAAATTTTCCGCGCTATGGAAGGATCCATCGTTCCGCCCGCCTCATTCCGCGCTCTTTGGAATAAAAAAACTCGACGTACGAAATCCATTCAATCCAACTTCACTTTTTTAAATTACTTAAACATTCGGTACTTTAAGGGTGATTTAATAAACAACAAAAACACTTTCCTTATTTCTAAATTATTACTTTAATGTCTGATTATTCTACACGTCAAAGCCTGGTTTGTATGAATCAGATTCTAGGTTCTGATATCAACATTTTTTTTAAAACTTTGCTCCCTTAATCATTTTATTTTCCCGCTGTCTGAATCGAGTTCTGTGCAAATATTTGCAAGTTGCATGCAAAGTCATAACTAACTAACTAACTAGATGGCTTACTGAACCCGAAGGTTCATCACCGAATTAACCAAAGCCCTCCACCGGACCCTGT
>NW_019060069.1:167771-178250 GCF_000696155.1 Zootermopsis nevadensis
TTCACACACAGAAGAAGGCAATGGCAAACCACTTCTGGATCATCTGCCAAGAACGTATATGAACAGGTCCCAGTCCGAGAAAAGGGTGGAATGATCCTGTTCATATGGACCTGTCGTCAGACAGAACACTACAAATAAAAAAATAATAAGAATGACTGAAGTCGATGCAAACTACGATTAGTTGTTTTGACGACGGTGAAGATGTGTTAAGTCTTTTGGATTGTAGCGCGGTGGGGGCTTTTAGATAAATATCAACGTTTCGCAGAAACTTACTGCCTCCATCTTCAGGATTGAGCCACTTTTACCGAGCGCCAAAATCTACAGCACCAAATGACATGATACTTATAAATGATGAATTCCAAAGGAACTATAATGTAGCCATGATGTTCTCTTTCAACGCACTAACCCATCATTTGTGGGGCTGAATGAAACACTCGAAATAATGTGAACAGCTAGTATCTAGACCGCGATCCAAACACATGGTCTAATGGGAAGTAGACAGATATCTGACAGGAGGGTAGGTGATCGAAGCGGATTATGCTCACAGCAGGGATGAAAGCTACAAATTCAGGTCGTGTCTGTTTCCCGACATTTCTTCCGAATATCTCTGAATCCATTTCAGTCTACATTGTTCAAACTGAAATGTTATTTCTTTTACTACATTTCCCTTCCCTAAGTATCCAGATGAATTATTATTATAATACTCACAGCCTCTGTCTTTCCCACTTCACCAAATCTACTTCCCACTATCATCTCATCGTCTTTAATTTTAACTTCAATAACTCACTGCACCATATGCAGTGAACAGACACCAGGCAACGTAAAATGTAATTAATTCTAACAAACATATCATTTGGGTTACAAAGTGATGACGCAAAGAGTCTTGGTTCATTTCTGATCCCACTGTGTTACATCATTCGACCAGATGCTGGACCAACTATTATAATCACACCAAAACTGAAAGTCTTCCAAATGTATGACGATCGAATTCCCTCCCACGCACTCCACCCTATAAAACACACGTCAGCCCGTGATACAGTTTGTAATAAGAAAACATCCCGACACATTCGCACTGAATGAGGGCATTTAGAGTCGACTTTTTCTGATAATTAAACACAGCCCAAACCAAACTTCATGTTTGAAACGCATATATCAGTAATAACATTTGCTTACTCTAACTGGGTACACAAGTAATTTGCTGAATTAATTATGCACGATTACTATTCAGAAATACTTAAAACGATGTAATTTTATAAAACTGTGTTCTAACCTAATGGAGCAGAGTCAGTGTTGTGAAAATGGCATTCAACTAGTGAAGTAATTCCAAGCCGTTTATGGAAACTGTTCACCATAGTCTGCCACTTACACTAATGCTACTTATCGTATTTCATTAAAACTCATATTATCCTCTTACATCAGAGTATAACCTGCTTTAAGAATCAACAACTCTTCATTTTATATTTATGTACTTCGTATAATTCTCAGTACTAACAGCGATCACTTCCATAAACATCGCCAACCAGCTGTACTCTGTAACGATGAAGTATTGTGTTTTCTTTGCGGTACGGACTGATTTAATACTATCTTTCCACTTATACCTATGTCTCCAAAGTAATTTCATATTTTCAGGTTTCGGGACTAAAATTTGTGTAAATTTCTCATGTTCGTTGCGTATTAGGTATCTTCCCTCATTCATCCGCCACAATAATTAGCTACCACGATTTTCGTCCTTAATATTCAGAGAGGTTTGACACTTGGAGCTCACAAGTAAACCTTAATATCCCTACATTTAATCTATACGTACAAAAATACCATTCCCTGGTTTTCATTTCGCTTCAAGAGGGATTGAATTATCTTTAAGTTAAAAGTAGATTTGAATACGACTCTATTCAGTTTTAATACACTCAAGATTTCATAACATAAATCGTCCGGAATGACACTGGGATACAACTTGAACCACAGAGGGAATCTTACATATTTTATGATCTCTAACATGCACTTCATTTAGCTTTAGGAGTGTTTGTATCAGTTCAGGTTTATGTCGTCTCTTCAGACAGGTTTATGTGACACTCTCTTTTAAGTTGTGGGTATTTATAGAACACAAATTGTTATTTAAGACTTCTTCTGTTTATTGGTTCTGATGACTCAAGTTTATAAGCACAAATAGCTCTAGCTATATATATACTATTTCGTAAAGAAGTTGATCTTGGTTTATGGCATTTTGGTTATGCAAGGGAAATGTGTCGCTGTTGCAACGGGCGAGTAACTCAGTACACGTGAATGTCTTCGTAAAATCAAGAATAATGTGAAAAATAAGAAATACGACAATGGTCCAGAACTGCATACAAAAAATGCAGATATCCTCCAATTTTTAACAGTAACAAATTAATTTTTTTGTGTTTTTCTGTTTACTTTTACCAAATAAAATAGCTTTCTAATTACAAAAGCATTTATGTTTAAACTTTAATATTATACCACGAAATTTGGTATTATATTACAAACTGTAAATAAGTAAGCCTGTACAAAATCAGGCAAATTAATTGAATTCTGTAGAAGACTGTAAAATGAAACAACAAAATGGATAATTTTCCTTCTAAAACTCAAGAAATAAACCAAGTTTAATTAAATGTTGATGTTTGTAAGACTTAGTGATATACTTCCTGGAAAATTCCCGCTACATACAGCTGACAGGTATCACCAAAACTTTGCACCATCAACATGATTGTATATGTAAATTTATTTACGTCCAGAGCTTGCATAATTCCGGTTTATTAATTTTGTCTGGTTTCGATTATACTGACAGATTTATTGTTATTTCTTTATTTTTATAAGAGTTTGGACGCCGGGGATTGAATCTGGGACGTTACGAGAAAACAATTTATTTTTTACGAGGAAGGGGAGATCAAGGGCACTTTTCCACGAGGTACTGTTCCTAGACTTGCAGACCTTGGCACTAATGGAATTAAGAACAAGTACATGCAACCATCAGCTTCTTACTAATGTCTCTTTTATGTTCTGTCAACTTCAACTGATAATTATATTTGTCTGCCGGTGATCAGTGTTTAATGAATCTAGTCTGGGCTTCAGTTATTAATAACAATGACAGTGCAGCGTGACCTTGACCGAACACGTGGACCAGCAGTGATGCATCCGCTGGAACTCTCGATGTCTGTCTTCCTGGCAGCTGTTCCCCCTTTTCCAACATCGCATTATAAGCGGTGTCTTAATTGATTTTCTATTCCTAAACTAATAACATTCGCTAAAACCTGAACGTAAAATATATTAAATAAACGAGGCATAAATGTCACTGTCTTATGGGATATTTTGTGCCGCGCAGTCTAGTATAAGTTTACCAATGTTTCGAAGGTGTTTTCTGCCTCCATCATTATGGCGACGTAGGCAGAAAGCACCTCTGAAACGTAGATAAAATTTGTACCAGACTATATGGCGCATCATCCCAGAAGTCAGTAACAGAGTTCTTTACTTTTCTTAGTGTGTCGTAAATTATAACGAACTCCAAATATAAATGGAGTCTTGTGCACCGGAAAACTAGAATATTGTGATCAAAGAGCTGAACATCACATTTCCAGTGCTCAGGTCCACATACGATTCGAGTTATGTTTTGGATACAAGTAATTATATATGCTTCTACTCCTTCGTGTAGTAATGTGCGCCTGGAGCAGTGTGGTTAGACTACACAGTGCATAGCCGTGTCGGAGAAGTTGCCGCCATATCACGGGGAACTATGTTGCGAAACTCGACAGAATTCATATTTCACCACCGCGACCAGCTGATGTCTGTTCTTGTGTGTTTGATCGTCGAATCACGTAACAAAATCTGACAGAACACTAACGCGAACATCACGTAAGCATTTGTGGCCCACGTTTCTTGCCCATGTCGGGCAATACTCTGATAACACTTCCAAAGCGCGGAGTCCTTCTCGAGACGCTAATAGTCACTTAGCTGGTGAAAAAAATTACTCGGTTTCCATGGAATCCCAGGCCCATTTGTGTGTTCTATTTGCTGTATACTGTAATAAATCAGTCAACTTTATGCACGATTTGAATTTAAAAGATTATTTAATTGTACCCTCAAGGTTCTTCATTTCTCTTTTACCGAATCTCTTTACCCCTTTAAAGCACAGTGGTAACTATATGTACCACCTACTTCAACAGTTAATAAACCTTCTATTTGTATTTATGGTTTTTGTATGATTCTCACTGAAAACAGGAATTATATCCTTGAACAGCTTTAACCAGCTGACATATGTAATGGTGAAATGCTGTATTTTCTTCTGTGGGTGCATTAGTTCAAGTCGGAAGCAGCTCAAAGCTTCTTACTCAACGCCCGTCCATTACCCCAATCTCTAATTGCAAACATAAACACTTTAATACGTTCGAAAAATAAATGTAAATTGTGTTTATAGTTATCCCCTGCGAGCAGATAGAAGCCCTTTGAAACACGAGGCGAAATAAGTCTCTCTTTATGGGGGCTACTCATTTGGCTTCGCTCATGAAAACAGAACATTCCTTCTTCTTATTCGACGTAAGGTTATGAGCGCAATTTGTTCTGCATTTTATAACAGATCTATCATTACGTCTCTTCAGATTCGAACCCATACTTTAAGCTTACGAGAGCTGTTAATGAAGCGGATGATGGCGTGGTTGTGAAATTTCAAACTCAAAATGAGGTAGGACGACTGAAATTGCATGCCTCACTGTGTGAGGCACTGCCCTTCGAATGCGCCTCAGGGCTCATTTGGTGGCAAAGGGCCAGAACAGTCACTGGATGAACTGGAATAAGGCTGAATAATTATGAGAATCGTAATTTGTGTTCTGGACGCACGGCAGAGATGAAAAATGCGTACAGAATTTCGGTCGGGAAATTTTAAGGGACGGAAGGGCCATTTGGAAAACATAGGCCTACAAGGGAGGATAATATTAAAATGGATCTTAATATATGGTGGGAGGATATGAGTTGGATTCATGGGGCTCGGTATGGGGACCGGTAACCATGATGCCATTTCCCTGGACAAACTGAAACAGAATATGGATTCCTGTCACATAATCAGTAGTACCCATACTGCACACTTGTAAAAACTTAGTGTCAGCAAATGTTCTTGAAGAAACTGTGCTGTGATATTACTATTCGTTTGGTCACAAAATAATTTTCAAATTTGTAAAACTTATTCTGTTACATCCTGTACAATTCTGTTGATTTTGGGAGTACGATTTACGAGATCGGGTTTATATGTACGTTCTGTACAGTCTGAAAAAACAAACTACTGAAAAATTGCTGTTACATATTGAATTGTAATTGTAGCGTGTAGTTCGCTAATATTCCGATTTACAAAGTGTTATTTATGTCTGCCACAACATTAATTGTTTACGTAATAAAATTACAGCGAAACCACAAACCAATACAAAGTGACACTGTTCAGTACGGACGACATTACTCCACCCTGAATATATTAAGCCTTAAGTTTCATATCCTGGACACGAGATGACCACATGTCAGGGTCGCATAGCTTTGCACGTGTACTGGGACACAACTTTGAAATGCAGTATATTTAGTTCAGAGACTGTGCATCTCATGAAGGCGAAGGCACATAAATATTTGGATTGGAAAATCGAAGTTTACATGTAAGAGCCAATTTGTTATTCTATGATTTGAAGCGTGTTGTTGGCAATTGCTCAATTCTAAAATTCTCGAGGTACCAATATAATGCAATTAAAACTAGTTCCAAATATGTCCTGTTGCAAAAAAAAATATGTACACGTAAGAGGGAGGAGATAATAAAAGAACGGAAAAACTGCATAAAGCGGAAATTCATAATTTTCTCTCTCTGTCACGATAAGAAGGGTTGGGAATCACGGTTTTGGGGAGGTGGGAAACACACACGGAGATTTTGTCGGAAACCCTAAACACTTCACTTGTATGATACAGGCGCAAACGGGAGGATAATATTAAAATAGATCTCAGAAAATGAAAAATATGGTTTTAAGAGATTAATCCTCTTGCGTGTTGATTGTTAAATACATTTTTCAGAAACTCTCGACTGAAATTTAGGCATAGATAGGACTATAATGATCTTAGAAGACAGGATGTGAGGGTCTAGATTGGATAAATCTAGCTCAGGACATAGTCCACTGCCGTGATTTTGTAAACACTGCTGTGAATATTCTAAATCCGGGAAAGCGGGCGAGTTTTTTTAACTGAGTTACTATTAGATTCTAAGGAATTTTACTCCATGAAAATAGTATTCGACTCTTCTTCTTAGGTTATAAAACAATTTTATACCAACTCAGCACAGACAAAGTAACATATTTTGGATGATAATAGATGTGCACGCATCTAAAATTTCTTTATATTTTTAACGAAAAAAGGAGTTAATAATAATTTCTTCTTTTATTTTGGACATTAAAAGATTAAATATTTTGTTAAAAACTTAAATGCGATGTACAGGTGTTATTATGTTACGAACGTGGTGTCAATCTTCCGTTCAAAAACGAAGGCAAATATATACGGTTATCATATCAGTTCTAAAATATTATGAGAATCACACAGACGTTCAACCGATTCTATCATATTTAAATAATTTATTATAGTATTATACAGCCTGAAATTAACACAGTAAATGTAGTCATGGTCAGGGAACTGACGCTGAATAAAACTGATATTTGTTAATATAATCGGCACAGATCAGTCTGGACCATATAAATAAACATAACTCCTGGCATTATAATATGTTACATGTTATCCGGACCGCAGCATCGCCTAGAGATGTCAAAGTGGATTCATGAAGTGTTTCACACTTTTCAAACTAACCACTGCCTCAAGGACAAACAGAAATCTATGCGTTGAAGTAAAACAATACGTATTGATGATAAACCATTCTTTTCGCTTTATTTACGACCATTGTTCCAAAGTATTGGAAATTTTGAAGTTACTTTGAGATGCAAGTGAGAGAAAGGTCGATAATAATTCACTTATTATTGATCGTAAACATTTGTCCGTGAAAAAGTATATGAAACAGGGTTTAAAATTAAAGTCAATTATGTAGGCCTGGTAGGCAGTGGCGTGCTGTAGATTTATTGACTAGAAGTTCGCATCATAAAGCAGTATTTTCCTTTCAATTTTGGCATTCATAACTAAGGACTGGCAACATGAATCGATATACGAATTTGTTTATCGATATTTTGATATTGGCCGTCCTTCGAATCCTACCGACATAAACCTATTAAACTACGAGGGTGATAAAGTGATATTGAAAGGACATGTCAGAACACAAGAAACTAAATTCGGTTGTAAACATTAAGACTATTTCAAAGTAAATTTTAATGTTTCTGCGCTGCACGATTTATCTTGAAACTTCAGTGCCTCTAAACGATCACTTTGGTTGAACGAACCACATAAGCTACTGGTCCACATAAGTCACAGAAAAATGGCAACAACAGAAAGCAAGTACCTCCTGCAAGGAATATTAATAGTCTGACGGAGGTTGTGAACAAACACTGTGTTAGCAGAAACACCGATGACGCTAACGGAATTTGAATGCGACACAGTGACGGTCGAGTATAAACGTCAAGAGCGAGTGACCTGCTACATGCTGTTTCCGAAACGCATCCTAACATTCCGTTCCATGATATAGGCTCTAGAACCAACACTGGTAAACCATCCGCATCTCCCCGACCACCGAACTATAAATATTATACAAAATACGTACAAAAATGATTAACCTATGGATTTAGGTGCGGTATACACTCGTCTGTTGATACCAACATTTCGGAGAAGAATATTTCCTCCACATTCAACCCTGATGATGGAAGAGAAGTCTTCATAACCATCAGATTTAAAATTACATAACCCAAATTACTCAAGTCGTATTGAATTCCAACCTAACACTGTAAGATGTAACCCATTATGACATGAGGATAAAATGTACCCGACAAACGCGCATGTTCAGGATTCAATAGTGAGTGTGTCAGGCGAAAAACACTGTCAGCGAAGCAGACAATTCAAGTAAGAGGATGGTTAAAGGTTGTCCCCAATTTTTTTTTTAAATTATGTCTGCAACAGAATGACGAAATACCCTTCGTGGCAGATGGCAACGCCGAACCGACTTGACTCAACTGTTAGCTCAAAAATACTCTACTACCTGCCGTAGCTTACAGACAGAAGAGGACTTTGTGAACACCCTGTAGATGGACATTCTTATCTTACAAAGAAAAAGTTGTCAGTGGAACCACGGTTCCGGAGAATTTGACGTAAATACGTCTATACGGAAAGGAATTTTATATATTGGCTTTATTCTAAATATTTCCTTTATACATCCTTTACAATTGAGTAAAGTTTGATTAAGACTTTGCTTATTTAACTTGAATTAGTTACGCTTAAGATGGGTCTGTGGTAGCTGAATGTAATGTAATGTTTTATAGGTAACAACAATGCCGAGTAAACAGATGTTTCTTAGGTAATTGTTGTTTATTTGTTGATAAACAGATTAAGTTTCCTAGGTAACCATCTTACACATTTTCGTCACATTTTTTTGCGGAATGACACTGACCCTAACATATAGACGTATTTACGTCAAAAACTTTTTAAATTCCACCTGGATAGACATAATTAGCCAACAAAAAGTGGGCAGGACTTTATGACACCCGGTATAAACAGAGTGGATTGAGAAACAAAGAGCTTAGGACATCACAGCCATGGGTTACTTTGCAACCAAAGTGTTCACTGTCGGATTATTGCGTGAATTCACTTCAAGTCAGTTCGTCTCCGTCGTAATTTATGTACCGACATCGACAGTTCCGTGCTTAGTTTTCTCGCAGGCTGTATTTTTCATGAATCACTTGAAGCCACGACATGTGCCCCGTTCTCCTCTCTTTCCCAACCAAAACTACTGACTAATCGATATTCATAGTGTTATCAGTCTTTTGTCAATTTCTCGTTGGACTCTCGTAGCATTTTATATGAAACACGTCCTTTTGAACAATTGAACGCAAAACTGGGTGTCTGCTAAAGAAATACACTCCGTCAAAAACTTATTTTTTTAAGAATTGAAATGTCTCTGTCGTATTCGAGACATGCCATTTGCAGAGAGTGAGAATTAATTCCGTAAGTTACAGAAATGCTCCGATCACTGAAAAAAATTCTAATCTTTCTCATAAAACAACCGCACACTTCAATATTCATAAATATTTAAAACGATGCATAATAAACTCTGAGTTCTAAAATAATTTTGTCTTCCAACTATTACTCCATATGTCCAGGCTTCATCATCGCCCTTAATGTGATGGCCTTAATATATAATGTTATGAGGCTAATCTTGCTACTTGAGTTCTCTTGAGAATTGCGCCTACTTATTTTATATTCTAATAGATCTCAATCGACGAATTTGAAAAAGTATCAACACGCCCTTAATGTGATGGCCTTAATATATAATGTTATGAGGCTAATCTTGCTACTTGAGTTCTCTTGAGAATTGAGCCTACTAATTATATATTCTACTAGATCTACATCGACGAATTTGAAAAAGTATCAACACCAATTTATAAGGACTTCTACAGAAACTTTCAGGAATCGTAGAAGTGAAATAAGACACGTGGGTTTAAAGCTGAAGAACGTGTGTGGTGGAATCTTCCAATAAAATCCTTCACAGTAATGACATACTTGTATGTCGTCACTCTATCGACATAATTGGTATCTCATGGTACGAGCCGCCCCAATTTTTCAATACGAGAAAGAACTGTCTATATAATGGTGTGTTCTGAGACACGATCTCTGCCAATGGTTTATACCCAGAGGGACGTCCATTCAGAAAGTTTCACATCCGACCTATTGACACTTGTGACAGGGATTCGAAAAATACAAACAGGGGTATACAAATTTCGTAAGGGACCACATTAAGACTGTTTCTTGATGTAATCGGTGTATGCTCTCTTGCGTTTTAATTTAAGCTGATATATGTTAAAACGTTTGTACTAATTTGAATCAGGGAATTGCTTGACCAGCTAGGTCACTATTAGTTTCTCCAGAGGAAGTCAGAGCCATTGAGTTAGTTAATTTAAGTACAGAGGCAACTTTACTTCAGAACATAAGCGAATATTTTGGAACACAGAGACTGAGAAGTAGGAAAATTAAATAAGCGATTATAATAAAATAAAATTACTTATAACAACACATTCTGAAAAACGTATGTCGGAAACGTGGAATTGAGACTTCAAAGACGGGCAGATTCCTTATATTTGGTTTGGAACATGGTCCTTAAAGAAAACGAGGAGAGTAACAATACATTCTGAAAAACGTATGTCGGAAACGTGGAATTGAGACTTAAAAGACGGACAGATTCCTTATATTTGGTTTGGAACATGGTCCTTAAAGAAAACGAGGAGAAAAGAATTTGGAATTTAAACAAATGATGAAATTCCTCAGACGACACTGGCAGAGTTCCACTGGGGTCTCGAGTTCGATTCC
>NW_019060069.1:188717-199364 GCF_000696155.1 Zootermopsis nevadensis
ACTTAATTCAACATCCGATATAGGTTTACAGATGTAAAAGTTCGTAGAAATTCAAAGGGTACATTTCATTTCTAAAACTCTCGCCCTATTAACTTCCCTTACCTTAATTTTAATCCATAATTTATATCTAACTGTTTTATGATTCCTTATATATTTATTTATTTATTTTTATTTAGTGTTCTGTCTGAGGACAGGTCCATATGAACAGGATCCTTCCATCCTTTTCTCGGACTGGGACCTGTTCATATACGTTCTTGGGAAAGGCCGTGGTCTAGGCTATTTTCTGCCCAATCATTATTCCTCTCTGTTCCAATTCATGTATTTCTTTTATCTCATACGTATCTTCACGTCCTTCAATCCTTCCTCCCCCTTTCTTTCTCACCCCCTCTACGTCTCCTTACCTCACCTTTCCACAATTTTATACAATCATCCCCTCATTTTATTACATAAACCTCATCACGTTGTTTACGTCTTATTTTAATTTGCCACATTTATTTTTTAAACTCGAGTTTAAAAGCTCGCAATAAAAAGGATTATACTCGCATTACGTAATGTAAAATGTACCACATCCATCACACATAACATAATCCACGGAAATCGTAAATGTGAAAGGTCAAATATCTTAATATACCGTATTTATTTATTAATTTAATAGACTCATATTACACATCATTATACGGGCACTAAAGTAATAATGAACATTATTCATTCCAAAAAACTTATTACATTGTAACTCTTATACTCCGTCTCATATCGACGTTTCGTGAGACCAAATATCTTCACAGCAAATTACCTTCTTCTAACACCGTACAGAATATGTTCTTATCTGGTTAATTACCGAGAACCTGTCACGTCAGCCGTGTGTGGTCTGGTAGACGTTTACCGATTCTTAAGAGTTGCTTGCTGCCCTCATCATCAGGGCAATGATAATGGAGGCAACATGCACTTCTGAAACGTCGGTAAACATTTAGCAGATTACACGACTTAACAATCCAGAAGGCAGCCAGCCACCTTAAATTACATTTTGTCAGTATGTTTAATTAAAAATGCAAACCATTATAATAGCACATATTTATTTATTTAGTGTTCTGTCTGACGACAGGTCCATATGAACAGGATCCTTCCATCCTTTTCTCGGACTGGGACCTGTTCATATACGTTCTTGGCAAATGATCCAGAAGTGGTTTGCCATTGCCTGCTTCTGTGTGTGAATGGAGAAACCGGGGAAGCCCCCGGAGGAAAACTCCGGGTTGCCTAGACCACGGCCTTGCCCAACAAAAGTTATAAATTCGGGCACCGCCGGGAATCGAACCCGAGACACCAGGATTACAAGGCCAGCGTTCTAACCGCTACACCACCTCATCTTATTATTATTTAGTGTTCTGGCTGACGACAGGTCCATATGAACAGGATCCTTCCATCCTTCTCTCGGACTGGGACCTGTTCATATACGTGCTTGGCAGATGATCCAGAAGTGGTCAGGATTACAAGGCCAGCGTTCTAACCGCTAGACCACATACAGCTGAGAAAGTTATTCACTGAATATCTGAACTGAGGAACTACTTTTCTTACATAACGCGTTATATATTCAGAGCGCTTTACTCGAAGCCAGTTTAAATATACCATATGTTACATTAATTTCACTCTGAAGCAGTGTAAGAGCTCTGGCAGGAAAGGTAGCTAAGGTAAATTTCCTTCCCTGTGTTTAAGGCAATAGCGCGGAGATAAAGCAAGGATTCTAGCGGTAACCATAATGGAATATGTAAAGTAGATGCTTCATTCGAACCAGTTCATGTTCAGATCCTGTGATGCATTTACTTGCCACGAGTGAAGGGGGAACTTGATGCTTATGTATGAGAACACTTCTATCTCTTCTACCAGGATTCATATTATTCGCATAGATCCGGGAAACAAAAATGTAAAGGCAGTTATAATTATAGATTTCTCATACCAAAGGCGAAACACGCTAGTCAGTTTAATGGGTTCAAAACCTGACAGGTCTTTCGCTTTTACGTATCGAATTTTATATTATTTCCTTATAATTGATTAAATATAAAACACGAGGATGTCGACTGCATTTAACTGGTTCTGGATACGTTCCAGTTGCGGGCTGTGTTAACATATTAAAAAAAATCAGGGAATTTTAGTAGCTGAGTTATTACCCAACTTTGAAGAAATACATTTCTCTTCAGAGTTAGATTATGGGAACAGCTGTTAATGTTTCATTGCCACAGACGTTCGCATGTTAAAAATGTTGCACATGGCGTCGGACATATTTGATTCGTGCCTTTGAGATTATTGTCATCAACCGGATAATATTTATTGACTGCTCAGATTTAGCGTTTATTGTGTGTATTCATTTCGCCTGTTTGCTTTATAATAGGCCTTTGGGCTGCATGAAGAGATAAAAAAGTACACTACCACCTCATTTTTCCTTACAAATTATAGCCACAAAATCTGTTAAAAGATAAACTGAGAGGCGTAGATCAAAAGATAATATTAAAATGCATCTTAAGAGTGTAAGGATGAGGAATATTTTCACGAGGGATTTCACTTGTCACTCGAGTATAAATTAAACATAACCTTTGCCCTTAGAAATAAGATTACGCATTTATTTATCATTTTCAGAGAACGATGACGATAAAGGAAGAGGCGAACCACGAACCTGGAAAGTGGGCTGGCTAAATAGACGCGTTTACATAGACCTGACAAAGCCTTGGCTTTCTGTGTCTACAACGAAATTTGTAAATATTTTATGAGTTCCAAAATCGATGTCTTAGCACTGCCTGAGGCCTATGATTACAGGTCAGTCTATTCAAATGGCATTCGATATATCGACTGTAACTACTATTACGTCACAGGCCTGTGTTAACCAAGGTAACGGACGCTTATGAGTCACGTGGTCTTCAGTATTAAGAAAATAAAATCTCTATTAATAGATGCCACAATGAAGAACGTTTACGTTCAAATATGGAATTAAATTGTGCACTGCGCATGGAGTGGTCATATACCCCCAACAGCTAATTTGTTTCCTTTCTCAGTCACATGAAACAATTATTTTTATTTATTTAAGGTATATCCTTGAAAAAACTGCACAATGAATGTTTTCATTCCTTTGTACACTTCAACAGGTAAAAGCAGACCCATTGAAACGAGACGGGCGGGATTAGTTTTAAATTTCGTAAGCATGGAAGAACTAAGAAATTAATGCAAAATTTTAATATAGAAAAGTGAAGGGAAGAGGCAACTTGAGAGAACTAACAATAAACAGCCGGATAATATTAAAGCGAATTGTAAGAATATTATTTTAGCCACTGACCGCATTTGATATAAACGACGTTTATGGAGTTGACTCTACTCTCGTCTCAATGAAATTGTTTATTGTTAAGTGACAGCTGTCATTCTATATTTTGGTATAGTTGTGAGGACAGTCTTTGGAACAAAACGTTCGGTCTTTGTAATACTAGGCGAATATGCTACCACATACAATGCGAAATACTAAACACATTATTCTCGTAATGAACCAACAGTTTTCACAAACCACCAAAGAACAATTAAAGTATCTCCTAAAGGGAAAGTGTATATAAACGAGGACTGGAATAATGTAACTCAGGACAGGGTTACGAGACGGACTCTTGTGAAAACAGGCTTCCATAATAGGCCCAGTTAAGTAATTATCAGCGTCTTAAAAGGGATATCTTCATACAAACCGACCGCTCAATTGTACCTAACTACAACAGTATTTGTATGATTTAGTGACACCAATATAACAAGACAAACGACTTGTATTTATTTATTTATTTATTTCTAATAACAAATTTACAGCACAACCTTCTCGAAGGCACACAAACGTTCCCTGTCTCCAAAGGCTTCGTTACCAGTCGGTGTACTGTTTTATATTTCCTTGCCACGATAAGCATTGCTAATTCTTCACGAACAGCAACAAACGATTTCGATAAGAAACTATCAATTTGGAATAAGGACACGTCCTCGTGAAGACGCCATGTTTCGCACCTTGCACAGCTTCTGCGCAACTGGCATGAGCAGCGGCCTAGCAACGAGGATGACCTTGACTCAAGTGTCACGGAGGTGGTTGGGAGAGTCTACTTATTACACGGGGGTGGGGGGGGGGACCTGCTTACAATTTCAACTCGATTCATACCGTAGTACGTTAGTCTGTGTTTTAAACTCCATACTCTGTAGGATCGTGCCTCGTGTTATTCGCAAGGTTCAAGTAATCAGAATTATAAAAAAACAATTAAACGATGGAAGTTCCCATAATGTAAATTAATGTTTATTTTTGCTCTCGTGTTCGGTTATTGCAATAATATGTCCAAGGCTTTATTTCTGTGTATGCCTACGTTCATTAAACAACAGCATCGATCTTTCCATAAATAATAACAGCTCCACATGCAAGTTTGGTTTACACTGCCCATGCATTAGATTCTGTCCAATATACACAGTTTAATTCATTAAAAAACTTTCATTTATATTTAAGCAACTGTTACTGGTTAAAGCTCTCATTACAGAGTCAAGCTTATTAAAAGTATTGAAGCCAACTGTGTTTTTTTTTTGTGTAAAATAAAATGAAAAACAGATCTATCAGCTGTTTTCTGATTCATATACTGGTAACGCTTCGGGGCTATCCTTTTGAGTTATTTTACCTTCTGCCCTGTTTGCTCGTTCAGGTAATTGAGTTTGATCTGACAAGACTGAATGAAAGTACAGACTCTCAATGACTCTCGCTCGATGTTGGCTCACTCTTGTTTACGTTCCGATTAAAAAGATAATTAGATGAAACGTATCCATATTATAACACTCGGTATTCATTTTATGTGCCTGAAGGAAATTTCACAAACGAATAACAACTCAGTTTTACCACTGAGCTACTCTTTATTGAAGAAATGAAATTCTGAGCAATGTCTAACTCAAGAAAAACAAATTGAAGACTTCTGTAAGGTCTTATTCAAGATATTCGGCTTCTAATGGAGTAAAGACTATGCTTCAAGGAATTATTCCTTTAAATCCGAATGGTAACTATATGTACCACTTGCATTTAACTTTCAATAATTGAGTACAGAGTAAAGAACCCGAATCATTTTCGTCTGCCCAACACAAAAAATTGTATCCAAGAAAATAACACACTCCATGGAGCAGAGCTATTATGAAGCCCGATAGTTCACTGCCATGCTCACAAAAGCACCTCACCAGTCACTATCCTGACCCAGATGAATCCAACTCACAACTTCCACCTACATTTCGCTATTATTCCCCATTTTACCACCAAATACACGTGACAGTTATGTATTACGAGAACATGTAATCACAATATGTATGCAAATTTTACTTCGCAGAATGTTTAATGATGTCTCTCAAGCAATTCAACTAACTGTTACACTTCAGTACATAATGTCAGAGAGCGAATTTCAACATCTGCTGGTACTCCTAACCTGACACAGAGTAGTTAATCTTTAAAGGACAAATAATACGTAATTATTCGGCTCCTACACCAATAAAACACCTCATCATCGTTACAAGTCCTGTCTTTCAATGATGTTTACTCTTGGAGCTTATTTATTTTTTATTTAGTGTTCTGTGTGACAACAGGTCCATATGAACAGGATCCTTCCATCCTTTTCTCGGACTGGGACCTGTTCATATACGTTCTTGGCAGATGATCCAGAAGTGGTTTGCCATTGCCTGCTTCTGTGTGTGAATGGAGTAATTGTTGGGATGCCACGGAGAAACCGGGGAAGCCCCCGGAGGAAAACTCCGGGTTGCCTAGACCACGGCCTTGCCCAACAAAAGTTATAAATTCGGGCACCGCCAGGAAGCGAACCCGAGACCCCAGGATTACAAGGCCAACGTTCTAACCGCTAGACCACCGTGGCTATACTTTTTATTACAAATAATAAAAGTAGCTGAGGTAAAGAACAATTAGGCCAATTTTTCTCGTTAAGTTCACAGACCGTCTACACATTTTTTATAACAGCCGCAATGTTTATCAAAATTCCACATGTTTCGACCTTAATTCTTCATCATCTTCAGATGCTTCTCTCTAAGTCGTCGAAACCAACTGATGTGGCTGCTAAACTTCATACATATTTTCAGTTGCTGTCTTCACCACGTCGAAACACACAGCAAATTCTTAATAAACATCGCTTAAAACTACTTATCTCTTGCACCGATTCTGCTTCAGATTTACACGTGAAATAAGTCTTGGAGGGAAATTTAAGCTGATTCTGGCTCGTGAGCCTAAAACACAGTTGAGACGCTCAAGATTTCTGCAGTAGTTAAAACAGTTATTCCTCATTCTCCCCATTTTCATTTCCAGAATTTCTTTCTCAACACTTTGCATTTCTTATTCCTTATTCTGGCCTAACTTAACCTGTAGCAGTCAGAACATTTCAATTATAAACCTACCGTGCAAGTTTTCGAAAATTACTTCGTTATTCTATGTGAGTAAAATGGAGAATGTCTCAAAAAGACTTTTTTTTTTACTTGTTAACAGCATTTAAATTTAATGCAAATGCAAATTTTAAGATTCCAGAAGCTTACACTTTCTTACCAGACTTTTTAGGCACATCAACGAGAGGCAGAAACTCACAAATGGACACGTGAACAACATTCCGATCTAAGGAGCGCAAGGCAGGTGATTCACAGTCATCTCTGTCCTAGAAAGGGTTAAGGGTTAAATGGACAGGTTCGTCGTGTACCTACAAATTCCTCTTCTCTTTTACATGAGACGAAACGTATGCTCTGAAGTCAGAATAACCAGCATTTTCGCGGTACAGGCAGATTTCATCTCTTGAAATATCTACCTACCCGGTATTCAAATATGCAAGGAGGGTTGAGTCCGTTTCGGGCGAAGGTAAAAGTCTAGCTTGGAGTTCTGCCTCAAAGAGAAGTGTGATGAATGTATTTGGGGGTATAGGAGTAGGGGGGCCCCAGTGATTGATCGATCACTCCCTTTTCCCCCTACAGAGGTCCGCGCCCTACTGACTGGAACCGGAGCTCCCTCGCTGTTTTAGTAGCGTTCAGATTGTGGTCAGATGCTCTGTGCTATTTATTTCCATAATGAAAGATCTTGAAGGCAGGTGACAGTTTTAACCTACTCTGTAAAATGGTGAAAATATATTTCATCTGACCCACCGGAAAGAGTTCAGGCTCTTAAATTCCATCCAAGTACTGGGCCTCTTACTAACCTTATAATAAGTAAAGTCTGTGCCTGTTGCAACGCATGTCTCATATTTCTAAGGTAAAATTGAAACAATTTAAAAAAAAAAATTCTGTAAAGTTTTAAAAATGACTGAAACGGTATTTAATATTTTCAAGCCAAAGGTCGTGTAAATATTATTTAAGAATTCAGTCCGTACCACAAAGAAACCAAAATATTTCACTATTAACTGGTTAATGCTCATTAAGAAAATAATCTATGTTTACTCTGAGAATCGGATAAAACCCATAAAAACAGAGTTAAAAACGATTAACGCAGATGGTATACATAGTTACCACGGGGTTTAAATAAATTAATTTTCTTCGACTCCTGCTATCGAGTACAACGTACTAGCATTTCACTGACGTCACTGCACTACATCAATGCCCGATTACGGGGCCACGTAATAACTCAGCCTCAAGATTTACACCCGCAAATGAAACTCCTCCCCTCCGTTCCAGAGAGACGGAAATTAGATCAGATCGAGAAACCCACAAATATCTGTACTCCTTTGCAAAACAATGAATGTAATTTATTTTAAATTCAATTCGAACAAAAAAAAAAGGCCTGGGTATGACAACAGGACCTAGAGCCTTTTCAATATTATCTTCAATGTCTGTCTGTCTGTCTACGTCTCCCAAACAATGTCTTTCAGTTTTTCAAATTAAATTACGAAACGTATTCCTCATATCTTTCATGCGTGCTACATGTCCCTGGGGTCTCGGGTTCGATTCCCGGCGGTGCCCGAATTTATAACTTGTGTTGGGCAAGGCCGTGGTCTAGGCAACACGGAATTTTCCTCCGGGGGCTTCCCCGGTTTCTCCGTGGCATCCCAACAATTACTCCATTCACACACAGCAGAAGGCAATGGCAAACCACTTCTGGATCATCTGCCAAGAACGTGTATGAACAGGTCCCAGTCCGAGAAAAGGATGGAAGGATCCTGTTCATATGGACCTGTCGTCAGACAGAACACTAAATAAATAATAATTGTGTAGGATTTTAGGCTATCGCGGCGGTAAAAAAAATTAAGATAGCTGTCGTCTGGGTTATAGCGCCTTGTAATCTTGTAGAAGTTTACCAACGTTTCAGAGGTCCTTGCTGCCTCCATCATCAGGACGATAATCACCTTGACTACTCTGAGCTACAACCCAGAAAACTGACATCTTCATGTCTGATCACGTAATTTTCTTCACTGTCCTGCTAGTTCATTTTTGTATTTGATAAGCATAAAGGAATATTCTATAGCTCGTCTAGAAACTACGAAATAAACGGCAAAATGATATCTAGGCGAGAAGTTGGCGCTGTAAAACTGCCAATCTTCCCTTGGCATTTCATTCTCAGATGCTATTAGTTGAGCAATGACGGTCAGTGTGAAAGTGTTCTCATTATCCTCCATTGAATGCGGGGAAAAGAATGCAAGATTTGTTTATTTTCATTTGGTTTAGGTTTGACGCAGCGATGCAGATACAGAACACGCGAGCCAGAGGCTGCAGAACTTCGCAATGGAAGTGACAGGCTTGGGGCCCCGTGTTTATTAGGCAGAGCAATGCCACGTCACATTCGCTGAAGGTTCCAACTAATTACTTAGCATACCCTAACTATCCTGCGATTCAAACAAGAAAGCGTTTTGCTGTTATATGCGCGGTAGCAAGGAATCTCATTTTATGAGATTTAAACCGATCAACTTCACTTAGTTAACACTTCCTTCCGGAACGAATAAAGTGTTTTAAGATAGTCGTTTCATTTTAATTAAATATTTCTCTCCTTTTAAAAATAAAATACCATGGATATATCCATTGAATACAGTAAATTATACATTTTATGTCATTTTAAATAAACACTAAACATAATTTAATAAAGTATCACTCGTTCACTGCGATATTTACAGACATTTTAATAGTATAATTGGCGGTATCTCAAGTTAAAAAAATATGTAATGTTTAAGGGCGAAAACGTCACAACACCCAGAAGGCAGCCATCTTCAAGCTATCAAATACTTTGTAG
Source organism: Zootermopsis nevadensis (assembly GCF_000696155.1). The sequence goes on from NW_019060069.1 coordinate 197,941, forward strand.
AAACAAATCAACCGTGTCAGATACTCACTTCTGGCTAGTTTGTGTGCGATGTACTAAGCGCTTATTTGCATGCAATACTCGCGAACACACTAATGCCTGTATTATAATGATGGGCCATCCAGAGACAGATCACTTGAATACAGAGTAGAGGGTTGCGTTCGCCCCTGCACGTGACGTCAGCTGTTAACATAATGGTGGAGCAACGCGTGACTTTCCAGTAGCTTCTCTGAAATTATCTGCTCTGTATTAACTCAGATTTACTGAAATTTACGGGGTCGGTCCTTGTAAGTTCTATAAGATCCGAAAATCAGTGCGGTACCATCTACGTAATATTGGTCTTCAAACCAAGTAACGTTATGCTGTGCAATCTACAGAGTTCAGTAATTTCAGTTCAAGATGTTGAATCTTGGTGTGTGATTCGTGGTAAATAAATATATAGTTTGGCTAAAATCTCTTTTAAAATCGATATCCTGTGAGTTTTTTTTACTCGTTAAATAAAATATATACATTCAACTACCTCAAAAACTCTTGTTTACTTATGTTACATATCTGGGTAGCTGTTAAAAGCTCCATAATTACACCAAGCCGGCTAGCAAAAGAACTTCCCAAAGCATAATTTAACCCACTATGTATATGTTTCATTCTCAATGTATACCCCACAGAAAAAATTTCATTGCTTCAATGGTGCGACTGATCCATACAACTCCATTACAAACTCTGCTGGCGCCTTAAAAGTCCGATCTTGTAAAGTTTACATAGGACATTCTTCGTTCAAGCACTTCAAAAAATCAAGAGGATTTATCAGTGCCGGAAAATATTGAAAGAACATGGCCGGATTTAAAGCTGATTCACAAAGGTGGACACGAACTAAGAATACTACGTTGCCAGGACACGGTATCTACTTATAAAACATAACAACGGAACTGCGAAAATATTTGGATTAAGGTGGCGTAATAGCAGGTGTTTGCTGTTGCGGGTTATAATAACTAAACAACGGAAGGACAGACGCTTATCACTAGGAGCGGTACCAAGATAGAAAAAAAAAATTATCACGAGATGCAGAATTGATAGAATGGAAAAGTAGGAACTTACGACTACATTCAGTACGAGAGGAATAGAAAAATTAAAGCTTACGACTAGATTCAGTACCAAAAGACGTAAATTTAAAGGATATAACACGAAAATACATGAGGTAGAACCAAATAAACAGTTTTATCCACAATAAAATGTGATCTGTATTACAGAATTCTTTACAGTAATTTATACTTAACAGAGAGTAAAACATTTACTATAATTTTGAGACCACAAAATTGTAAGTAAAGTAAAGTTTGTCCCACTATACGCCATGTAGGCGTTTGGGGGGAGTGGAGGTATAGCTCCTCTCTTCCTTGACCTCGGCACTAGATGGGGGTGAGTGGTCAGCA
>NW_019060069.1:223276-236201 GCF_000696155.1 Zootermopsis nevadensis
TAGACCACGGCCTTGCCCAACACAAGTTATAAATTTGAGCACCACCGGGAATTGAACCCGGGACCCCAGGCTTACAAGGCTAGTGTTCTGACCGCTAGACACTTTAAAGTGTAGTTTAACAAATTATAAATTAAAATTACGCTGCTTACAGAACAAAAAGTCAATAATATTTTGACCACTGTCAACTTCTCAAGAATAACTTTAATCATGAACTTCAAATAAACAGGTTGTGATGCTGTGCATAAAATTCGTGTAAACGAAATCCCTCGACCACCTGAACAACTAGAAGCTTACCGAGGATGATCCCGCTTTATGGAGTCTATTACGCTGCAAGTATTCAACATCGGACTGCACATAAATAGCCTCTGTGTTTGACACAGTGACGTTCAATAATTATTAATCAGTCACCATAATACCTACGTGAACTCTCCACAGGGGGATGCAAATAATCTATCAGTAGACAGCGGTTTGGATATGCAGGCACCGGCGTCAAATATCTCGTTCTATAAGCCAAGCTTGTTTGATCACAGAGACAAATGCAACATTATTCATGGCCAATAACGAAAGATCCGGTCTTGTTGTATCTGCCTCATTTAACATTCATTCATTTCTGTCACACCACTTACTTTCTCTGCAATTCAAATAGTCTGGGGGCGTTCTTGCATTGTACCGTTTACACAGTCATATTGACATTAAATAAATCACGAACTATTTTGCTTTTAATTTTGAATTTATAGCAAACAAAGCACTAAAATATTTAATTTGATTTGATATTTTAAATATTTTAAATGTTAACTATTGTAATATTTTAATATTTATAATAAGAATTTATTGTGATTAGACGGACAAGATTTAATATAATATATATTAATTTCTTTACTAATAGGACTCGATACACCATAGAACATAACCTAGGTTCACTCTATTGTCTCTTAAAAATATAATATTAAATTACATGAATCTAACTACGCAAACATCGTGGAACACCCAAAGGTTCGTCACTGCTAACAGAAAGTCTCACAACCGAGCGAGTTCCATCTACTTCCGGTTCTAGGAAAGAGTCTTTGTCTAAGATCCATCTTAAGACCACGGGTAGGGCTCTTTACAGTTGAAAATTTTAATTTAAAATATTGCAATAACCTATTAAATGATAAGCGTAGATTTGAGATATTACGTGTCTGACAACGATATAAGAAGATGAAATGAAGGTACTTTATCAAGGATGCTGTAATCGTCTGGGCATGTAGAACGCATAGGGAATATGATGCCTACACAATTTTGGTTGCATAACTTGAAAGGTAAAAATCACTCGGGGAACGTAACCGTATAGTTGAGGAAATTGATTTTGGAGTGTGGACTGAATTCACGTGATACACGACCCGGATAGGTGGTGGGCTCTTGTGAACTCGGTAATGAACATTCGGGTTCCATATAGGCGGGAAATATCTTGATTAGCTGAGCGTAAGTTCTGGCTTTTCGAAAATGACTCCGCTTCATGGAGTTGGTAATTTTTTTTTTTTTTTTTTTTGGGGGGGGGGTGGATCTTTCGAAGCTTAATACTGAGCTTCAGAAATTCTGGGTTTTTATAGTAAAGTCTCCCCCCCCCCCTTCTGAAGCACACAGAACATGGCGTGTCACTCTCGTGTTACTTGTGAGGGCTGGATCCATTGTTCCAGCACGCTCAACAAGTAGCATACAGCTAGGCGCTTCGACATTTAATGGAAGAGTGACCCTTGTATTCTGCCACGTCACTACTACAAACCGTACATTTCTATTATAAAGAAATATTTCTCAACACTCCACAGTGGTAACAAAGCTCCTGCTAGGTAGGGGTGAGTTATGTGTGTTATAGAAGTGTAAAGATCCAAAATATAATTCGTTGAACATCTTTCGCCAACAGACAGACACGACCTCCCAGAACATTAAGGCTTTGACCGGGATGTTCTTTGGTTAAATCTTATGTGGTACCGCCTGATTCGACTTCTAATGGTTAAGTGAAGTGTTTTCTTCGCGGTACGGGCTGAATTCATAAATAATATTCAGACGATCTTCGGCTTCAAAGGGTTAACCAGCTGATTTTCGTAATGGTGAGGTGTAGTGTTTTCTTCGCGGTACGGACTGAATTCATAAATAATATTCAGACGATCTTCGGCTTCAAAGGGTTAATATTTTCGCTTCTTTTATAGAATTCATAAATTAACAGCGGAGAAAGATTTTTTTATTGTACCACTGGAAAACGTAAACAGACAATAAGGAACGGATTTACATTTCATAAATTTTTTAAAAGACGTGCTGTTAAATGAAGGCAAATTCAGAATATGACTTTATACTTGAAAGGCCTGGTTTTTCTTCTACATGGAATATGGCGTCTAAGACAGTCATTATTTCCAAGTGACTGTGCTTCATGGGAGAAGGGTAAGGTAACGTGACTGTCATTATCCGTTATTCGATCAATACGCAACCCAATATTCGAAGCAAGTTCTCCTTGGCAGGCGATGGGGAAACAAGGTGTTAATATCGGATACTTGTATTAGCGTCGGCCTGACTCAGACACCACCTGGTGCCGAACGGACGAGAAAACCAAAAGCGAGATCGATATATCGAAGAAAACGTCAGTCGAAATTAAGTTCCTAGCTTCGCATCCATCTCTCTGCTTTTATGTGCGAATAAGTGTGGAATTAATCTTACGGTCAATATGGTCCCGTCTAAGAAAAATGCGAAAATATATATTATGAGGTACGAGACTGAATCTTCCGTCATTTTACAATGATGAAAAATTGGTGATCCTCGCTATATTAATCGGAATATTTTACTCTTTTCCGACCGAAAGGATTGTATATCCCCTAAAGACATCTTTACCGCCGTAAGAAACTCGAATCTCATACAAGATGAGTTTATGGTCTCGTGTTTCATACGTGCGTGCATACCATGTTAGTAACATTTAAAATAATTGACTTATTTTTTTAAACCCCAGGTACTGTTCGTCTTTCGTACTGATGGTTGCGCCAAATTCTGAGGGAGGAGTTAAATTAGCACGCATCACAGAAATTATAAATGAACACAAAATTTTAGCAGGCAAATCTGATGACAAGAGGTTTAGATGGGCGGACATCGACATAACGACTACTGGATTTTAAGTCCAGATGTGGGCTCTTGTTAACACGGTAACATGCAACAACTAATTCAACATTCAATTTTAACAAGAAGAAGTATACTTCGCTAAACAGTATTAGCCACTGACTCTCGTAACGGAGACGCGTTGTATATCCTGAGACAGGAAATGAACTTTTAAACATAATTTAGATGCATTTCCTATTTCAGGGGGTTAAGTATTTGCGATAACAGTTTTCTATCACTCTTTTCCTCAGTTACACACCACGTAAATTTATACAAATTCGAAGAATCAGGCAGCAATTTCAAGAGTACTTATTTCCGTGGGTAATAAATCATATTATATAACCGAAAGTGGTTGACTGTGACAACCTTATAATTATTTCAATCGGTCATACGTCTGTTAACATTACACTTTTATAGCCTTTTATTTATTTTGTACAAAGTTTCTAATACAGTAAGTTCTGTGAGCTTTAGGGAACTTTAAAATGACATTTCTGCTACCAGTTTTCTTTTACGTTGGACATCCGTTCTTTCCCCTCAACATTTCAATCAGATGGATACGAGGGGTCAGCCATTTGCTTTGTGCTACGGTGTCAACTTATATACACACACACAAAGTATTGAGTGAGGGGGTGAGACTCGCTTTTACTTTAAAAATAATTTTGCATGGCTACAAAGTAGTGACCCTCTGGGCTTTCATTCAAATTACACATTCAAATAAAAAAGATACACTACTTTAATACTCAATAAACATGGCTGTCTGCTGTGTTGTAGCGCAGTCTGGTAGAACATTACTAACGTTTCGGAGGTCCTTGCTGCTTCCATCATCAGGGCGCTATAACCTAGAAGACAGCCATGTTCATACTCACGCCCCTCAAAACCTCAAATTCTATTTAATATTTTATGTTGTTCAATTATCTATAAAGGTAGAGTTAAAAGGTTTTACATGAGTATATAGGATGCTTTACTGATTATAAATACGTCCTAAGTAATAGTTTAGGCCAAATAATTTCTAGATTTATGTTTCGCCATAAGACAACTGTGTCATCAACACCGTCTTATTCACGAATTTTATACTTCTTTTGAATGGCACACCACAGCAGTTTGCAGTAGCCTGTGCCGTGTTCTTGCGTTCTCTTTACACGCGCGTCTGTCGTGGCCGATTTACATCGGAAGTAGTATAGTTGATGTACACACACACGGAAGATGTTTTTAAATTGAAAAAAAAACGTTAACTCAAACCGCATCTGCGAATATTTTAGTCATCTTTAATCAACGCGGACTGTACTGTGACCTCCCTCAAGCTTTTTTAAAACTATACAAAACTGCACTCGATTCTTACATAAATTTACAGTCTTAAATAAAAGACTGCTACTTTAATGTGTTTATATTTCAAATTTACCTTTTACTTTATAAATTCTGCATATATTTAATATTTTTCTACTACACTAGACAGATTCCAAAACGAAAGGTTACTGATATTCTAAAATTTAAGAGCCATATCTGTTCTTTAAATTTATTTACACTTTAATATAAGAACTGTTCAGAACAGCGTAATGACAGCTGTGAAATACAATTACCTCTGTTCAGATCAAAATAAACAATGGCGGATAACAAACGTAAATAAGACACTACAGACAAACTGAAAGTATGAATGCAAATATAAAAAAAAAATATCAGAAAACCTAACCCAGGTGAAAACAACATCCAATGAGAACATGAAAGGGAACGTTTATCTGTTATGATAATAAATTGTTCTCAGGCACTTAGGACATTAGGGCTTATTCGATTTATTACATATAATTTTTCCTCTTTAGACAGTCTTGTTGTTTTATATAATGCTTTAATTAGGTCAAAGTTTGAGTATGCCTCTGTCGCTTGGAATAATCTTACACAGACTGATTCTAATAAATTAGAAAATATTCAAAGGAAATTTGCCAGTTTGTGCAATTACCGGTTTTTTCAGTTTAATACCTCAGGTAAATATGAGTTGATTTTAACTACGTTAAATTTTAGAACACTTTATTCCAGGCGGCGACATCTCGATGCTTTATTTCTTATTAATGTTTTTAAGGGCAAAACAAATTGCAATTCCATTATGGATACTGTTGGTATTCGTGTGCCGTCAAGGCAAATAAGAGAATTTTCTACGTTTTGCGTGTGCGGTGCGCTTAGACACAGTCCTTCAGCCAGGTGTGTCATTGCTGCTAATTATGTTTGTACATTCTTGGACATTTTTGGTATAATCAATGTTTCTTTTGATGACACTTATTCCATAAGGGATAATACCTAGAGTGGATCTTATTGGTTACTTTTGTACTGTAAATTTGCTTTTTATGTTATCTATTAAGTTTTTAATGTCTTTTTTTTCTTCCCTTTTCTGTGTTGTCTTTGTATTTTGTTTGTTTGTTTGTGTTGCCCTGTAATTGGCTATAGCAGCTGTTGGTGAGTACATTAAATAAAGAATTTAATTATAGAATTGAAGTATTTAATTTGGCAAACACGTAAATAAATGAATTGAATTGAATATTGTACATTTATATAATTAGTTCATTTGTTTGTTTGTTTTTTATTTTAATGTTTCACTTTTAGGCATATTATTTAGCTCATTTACTGTTCATTATTTTGCAATAAATTAATGAATTGATTTATTATCATTATTATATTCTACATTTATATATTTAGTTCATTATTTGTTTTTGTATTGCTATGTCTACTTTTATTATTTTTTTGTATTGTTAGTGCTCGGCTGTTATTGGCCTTTTTGGCTGTTGCCAAGCACTCAAATAAATGAAATAAATGAATAGAATTGAATTGAATTGAATTACTTATTATAATATTGTGTTTGGTTTATGTTATATTATGTAATGTTTCGTTACGTTGTCTTTGAAGCCAAACGAAAGCCAAAATGTGTGATAGAAAAAGCGAATGACAACCAGTTAACTGCTCTCTTAAACAGATTTGTATTATGAACAACACTGTACTAACGGACTGGAGAAGTATATGACAATTCGCTGTAGACGCATTCACCATGAATCGTCAGTACTCAGGATTTAAAAGGTCGAAATTAACACATACAAAAACCAACGTACATAATTAAATTCCCTCTGGCGGCATGAAAACCTATTAATAAGTATAATTAATTTTAAATTTTAGTAAATTGATAGCCATTTTATACATGACCTGCAATTATTTTTAAACTTCAAAGGAAACTGATGATATTTATAGCTCGAAAATTGTAGAGTTCTTCAGACAGATCCGAGACCTGGTAAAGTCTTCCGCTGACAGATTTTCACGCACATTCAGAAGATTCTTATTTCAAATCAACTTTTAGACAAGATAAATCTGGAGCAGCCGAGCGCAAGTACTTAGTTATGTAACGTGGCAACTATAAACACTTGATGTCTGCGTCTTTACTGAACCCTTAAAGCCCAATAGTAACTATATGTCCGACATAAATATGTATATATCTTCCGGTTTCATAATAAGCGAGGAATATATTGACCGCTTAAGCGACTGTCAGCTTACTAAGAGAGACTCCTGTTCAACTGAGTTGTTTTAAAGACCAGGCAGACACTACACAAAATTCGTACATGGGACCATAAAAAAAAATATGTTTGAGTCGCGTGTCAGGAAAATACGGTAGCGTGTGATTATGTTTAATGCGTTTGCAGGTTTTGAACAATCCAGAAAGCCAACTTCCTGCTCGTTCTTTCATCAAACGTGTACATTAGAGTGTTTCGGTTTAAGTTTAATATGCATTATCTTCTCAGCTGATCTGGAATTCTCCGTCACCTGTCACGGAACGCACGCAAACCTGGTTTTTGTTTTAAAAAACGAAGGCAGCTTTTGAAAATATTCTTACTTTAAAAGGCAAGGAAACTAATATACATACATGTTCATGAATTAAGTAAATACTGTTTTCTTCCGGTAGTAATTTACACTTTTATATATCACGTAGTTTCATAATTTGTAAGCAAAAACATTCGTGAACAAGGAAAAAGGTGATAAAATCTACATCGCACTGACTAAATGGTCTAATTGAAGATAATTTCCCGGTATTTACCTAAAGAAAATGTAATCTAATCTAATTGCGTGAGTGCAGTAGCACTATTGATCCTTCGGGAAACAAACAAAAACATTCATATTACTTTTGCAAGTAATGGTATACAAACAACGTACTTTTAGATTTGACTTCAGATTCGTAGTAAATGACTGTTGTACCCTAGTAAGAAAGTACGTCCCCTCACTTCTGATAACCTATGATTGACACCGTATATTATTAAATACCCCAAATCCCACAAACGGAAAATCTGAAGTCTGTAAAATTAATTCGAGTTTTAAATTCAGGCTTCAAAGCTATCGAATATCAGCGTAACAAGTAGAACACTTTGTCACAGCATAAACGTATTTTCAAAAAACATTTCCGTGCTATATTTGTGACTGGCCAGACGTGACACCAATTTTCCGATATTATATGTGCTAAATTGGTTACGCGGCGACTTGCTAATCGTTAAACGTGCCACAAAGCATCACGGGCAATATACTTGGACATCAATGCGGGGGGAATCTCCCATGCAAACTGGCGGACCTCACCCCAATAAACATTTCCGCCAGTCCAAAGCCAAAATTTACATCCTGAGCCATCAACGTTTGTAAATCTTTGTACCCGCAGGTTCACAAAGAGTCCAGTCACATGACAAGATCCTTATTTCTCAATTTTAATCTTAATATAGAATATTCCAATTGAAACGCAACCCTGCCAAAAGAAATATTTGCAAATTTTGGCGACATCAATATAACGAAACAAACTAGTTACTTATTCCTTGTTCTTCTTGTTAAGAAGACCAAAGAATACATGTTGAAAATGTCCACCGCCTTCTAGACAACAAGGCTGTACTCTTTCTAGTGTTATTTATTATTTAGTGTTCTGTCTGACGACAGGTCCATATGAACAGGATCCTTCCATCCTTTTCTCGGACTGGGACCTGTTCATATACGTTCTTGGCAGATGATCCAGAAGTGGTTTGCCATTGCCTTCTTCTGTGTGTGCATGGAGTAATTGTTGGGATGCCACGGAGGAAAACTCCGTGTTGCCTAGACCACGGCCTTGCCCAACACAAGTTATAAATTCGGGCACCGCCGGGAATCGAACCCGAGACCCTAGGATTACAAGGCCAGCGTTCTAACCGCTAGACCACCTTGGCGTTTTTCTAGTGTGTTTAATGTAAATTTCGGGAAGAGAATCTGGGTCAATGCTAGCAAGATTCTGTTCAGTATTGTGTTTATATTCATCCAAACCAAATGGTTTATTCGAATAAACTCTTTCTTTGATAAATACTCACAAAAATAAGTACCAGCATGTTTCTAAATTACCACCGTCCACGTCTTCAGTAAACACAACACGCTGAGATCGATAATATGCTTAATGGCCGAATCAACGTGGCTAGAACAAAACCGAAAACCGAAATTTGAGTTTGACTGTTTACATACAATTACCGCAAATAATATATTTACAGTTATGTGTGCATACTTACATAAACACGGGCATAAATTTACGTCGGTTTCAAACTTTCAATTAATTACCCACGCCACCGAGGTCCTTCGAACAATTAATTTTATTTGGCACATATAATAAATAACAACAAATGTGAAATACGGTTCCAAGCCTGTCATAAAACCACAATTGGTCGACCTAATATTTTCTGGTAAACCTGTTTATGTTAAACATTTAAACACAAAGAAGTTTTCATATGAATAACATACTCACAGATGCGTGTTGTACTTAATCATTGCAACAATAACAAATTTTATATGCAAACAAGAATATAAATGTTTTACATAAATGGAATAAACATTCGCTTGCTTGGGTACATTGTAAATCATGAAACATTATCCATATTACAGACACATCGCTCCATGCGAAGTCGTAACTCAGAAAACCAAAATTGACATAAATAATATAAAAATTAGAACCACAGCCACAAAAGTTATATCAGCTTCGTGCAACCATCTTGTAGATACTGGTTTCGCCCTCTAAGGAAGTGTTCCATAACTGGTGATCCACAAATATTGTAAGAAATTGTATTTAACGCGTGTTATATTTTATTTTCATATACCTACATTTTAATATGAAATAATTTTTATTTATGGCCATGTACAGTTAAATACCCCCTTCTCGAGGGGCAAACTTTTTCGGTGTTCCGTCAAATTAGGGTGTGCGGCGGGTAAAAATAAGTGCGCGGAACACTGGTCTAAAGAACTAATTAACTAAAATATAAACGATGCCTAACAATGTTACGTTGGCCTATTATTATTTATTTAGTTTTCTGTCTGACGACAGGTCCATATGAACAGGATCCTTCCATCCTTTTCTCGGACTGGGACCTGTTCATATACGTTCTTGGCAGATGATCCAGAAGGGGTTTGCCATTGCCTTCTTCTGTGTGTAAATGGAGTAATTGTTGGGATGCCACAGAGGAAAACTCCGTGTTGCCTAGACCACGGCCTTGCCCAACAAAAGTTATAAATTCGGGCACCGCCGGAAATCGAACCCGAGACCCCAGGATTACCAGTCGTAGCGTTGATAAATAAGCAAAGACTCAATAAGACCAGAACAAAATGGATAAAATAACACATTTTAAGGTATCAAAAAATAATTTATTTATGTGTATCTGGATAGAGTAACGCGCTATCTGACGTCACTGAGGCTTTCGGAGAGTCCCATTCCGTCTCATAACCGAATCAGTCAATAAATGGTGCGTTAGCAGCTGCACGTCGTAACGTGGTAAAGGTCTGTGGTTTGTTCGAGGTTTGTGCAACAGCGATGTAAGTGGTTTAGACTACACAGTATCGAGTGATGGAATAATCAATAAATAATAAGTTGGAAAGGATGTGCAAGAAAGCGATTGTAGCATAATTTATGGTACGAGACACAATTTCCTTTACAGTGTCAGTAAAGCCTTATGGAAACTCAAGGATAACCTAACCTCCGGGCAAAGATTTGAATCCGGGACTCCCAAATACGAAGCAGGATATTTAGCCAGTTGGTCACGATCTCCAGATACATGTGCAAAGGAACTACATAAAGATAATATTTACCCTGAACCCACATTTAACGACAGTATTCAGCCTATGGCACCACTTTTAGAAATACCTTAATTTTTTTTTTTAAAAAAAAAGCTTTTTGATAGTATGGAGTTAGCGGATGTTTCCCCTTTAAACGAGAAAGATAAATAAATTAATTGGATATTCTAAACCACGAAACTGGATAGGGGTTGATATCTCCTCTATCTACTTTAATTACGCTTGTCAGCCTTCTTTTCGGGTATACGTAAAAACATTTTGCAGGAGGGAAAAAATTGGGTTAATTATTTATCCATTCAGTGAACAGATGCAGTGGGACGTGGGTTTGTGCTAATGTGGCGAGCTAATTGGACGGAAACGAGAACTGGGAGAGAGTTCGTGGTAAGAAATTCAAAACGAACTGCAGTTGCCTGTTTTCTGATGTCTCACATACGCACGGTGCCTAGACCACAATTTAAGGACAACTCCAAGTGCAAATCATTGTTTTATAAACACACTGAAACGTTTGTAAAACAAGAAACACTAATACGAAGCCCTGAAGAAGGAGGCAATATGCTCTTTCGAAACATTTATATCTCTGTACAAGATCGCATAACGTTACTGGCAGTAAGAAATTAATTTTAGCCAGTTGACCTCCAGTTCATCTCGAGAGCCATCTCAGGCCTGCTGGCCCCAGTCTTAAATCCATAGTCTAAGCTCTACTTTACGACGTGACACTTAATTATCTCGACGGTAGAATTCACGTGCCACAAAACCACTTGTGTTCAAATTAAGCTTCAGCCTGTCTTTTGATTACTGACAATTAACGACATCGTACAAAATTTAAGGTCTTCACGGCAATGTGAGTTATAGACGATGGTCTTCTGGGTTGTCTGCATACTGTTTTAGAGAAACATACTGACTGCATCTTCAGGGTTGAAGTGAGAACGGTTTGGAAATGAATGGTTTATATGGGCTTCGGGGGAGATTAGGCCAAGAGGATTAATCAATTACACCCATTGGATGAGTAGTAAAGAGATTAAGAAAGCCTCTGTTTCTTATATAAAATATTATTCCATTATCAACTCTGAGATATGACTGGAATCTCAGGGTTAGTTCAACTGGTTCATATTTTCCTCAAGAATGACAATGTTGACACTGGATTCATTCAGGATTCTATTACATCTGGATGACTGGTCTATTAACAATTTTACGTCTAGCTACGATGTTTCTACGCGACCCTGCATACAAAACAAAAAATTAAAATCTAAACTCGAAACAAACCTGATCTGAAATCTTGTCTTCATTAAAGTTGATAGTGGAATTTCATCTACACCGGGATCCATTATTATATGTTCGCGACTCGGTTACCACAGCCACGTTTGTTACCATGAGCTTCATCGCGTCAAAATGAGGTTAGAATTGTGCCAGAAGAGATTCCACATTCTGCAATTATCTCCTTTCCCTTACACTGTCTAGTTAAAAGGGTTGTATAACAAGACACAGATCTGGACCGTGAAACTTATATCAGAGAATTTGTTACCAGAGACGAAGCAAATCAGATTTTCAACTACTGTAACCAAGTTTCCTAATTATTCAGAAGACTTGCTTGATACTTGCCTTTACTGATGTATACTTTCACAGTAAAAAGATGTGACAATTCTTTAATTATTATTAACATTTAATAACAGAGAAATAAATTAGTAGCTAAAGAAAACTTATGCGCGAAAAACGTAGTTTGTAAAACAAGGGATCTGAAGTTTTTGTTAAGTTTTATCAGCAACACCAATCTAGAAACATAATTAGGTTAAGATCATTGAAGAAAATCTCATTACAGCTACTTAAAACTTTAAAAGATTATTAATTCTAACTTCTCGAAAGTTGTTTACTAGCTTAGGCCCCAAGTGACTTGCTCCATCTTTTCTTTTTACAATTTAAGTGGCTTTTTAAGCGCAGCGTTGCATTCGGGATTTCGCTTCATACAAGACAAACAAAAGTTTATACGAAAACGAAAATAATTCATTTAATATTTTGATTCAACACGTCCAGCGAATAATAAGTGACAGATTCTTAAGGGGCTTATCGTTTTCAACATACATGGACACCTATAATATACCCTGAAGTAACTTCAAACCAATCCATGACTTCATAAAACAAATCGTTTCAGAAATTTTTAAGTGTAAAATAAAAGACACTGGATCTCCATGGCCTGCAGTGGAAGTGTTCCAACAGAATTGGCATCCGACTTTTTTTACCTGAAGACGAAGGAAGATTTATGCTCCAAAATATAGCAATTTTGTTTTGGTTCTAAGATTTTTAAGACTTAAAAAAAACAGAAAATGGACAGAGTCCAAAGCAAAGAAAGCATTAACAGCTCATTGTTTTTTTGGGGGGAGTTCTATAAACGGAATAGCAATGTTAAACGTTTCAGGAAATTATCAATACACAAAATAATGTTAACAGTTGAATATAAGAGAAGGTTGATATTGCTTAAATTCGCCGCGTTTTAGTGACATAAACATCACTCCTCAGGTTTATTATTATTATTTATTTAGTGTTCTGTCTGACGACAGGTCCATGTGAACAGGATCCTTCCATCCTTTTCTCGGACTGGGACCTGTTCATATACGTTCTTGGCAGATGATCCAGAAGTGGTTTGCCATTGCCTTCTTCTGTGTGTGAATGCAGTAATTGTTGGGATGCCACGGAGAAAATCTCCGTGTTGCCTAGACCACGGCCTCGCCCA
>NW_019060069.1:252253-296166 GCF_000696155.1 Zootermopsis nevadensis
CCAGCGTTCTAACCGCTAGCCCACCTCATCTTATTATTATTTAGTGTTCTGTCTGACGACATGTCCATATGAACAGGATCCTTCCATCTTTTTCTCGGACTGGGACCTGTTCATATAAGTTCTTGGCAGATGATCGAGAAGTGGTTTGCCATTGCCTTCTTCTGTGTGTGTGAATGGAGTAATTGTTGGGATGCCACGGAGGAAAACTCCGTGTTGCCTAGACCACGGCCTTGCCCAACACAAGTTATAAATTCGGGCACCGCCGGCAATCGAACCCGAGACCCCAGGATTACAAGGCCAGCGTTCTAACCTCTAGACCACCGTGGCTATACCAGTATTGTAATCGGAAATAAATAATAAACCTTAGGGTCACTCATCTGTACACTGTCGGATTTATTGTCCTTAATAGTATTAAGTAAAGGTGAAGCTTCTTATTGTGAAATTTACTCGATTCTCCCGTTACCTTCATCCTTTTCGTTCTATGCATTCTAGTAAGTGCTTTGTTCCATCCATCTATTGTCTTCTTTAAGGCTAGCAGACCAAAGTTTCACATCCGTGTAAGACATAAGATAAATTTGTTTTATATTTAATCTTCAAGTTTGTAGACAGAACATGGTAAGACAAAGAATGTCAACTGAACAAAAGCTATACTACAGCTCAAAAAAAAAAAAGATGTATTTTCTTTGGTATTACGAATATCATGCAATGTACAATACGTAAGTGAAATCGGATACGACGTTTATAAAGACTATTGGAAATACGTTGTGTGTTTCTAGCGAGTAATGCCAGCATCTGAAAATTCCATCTAACTTAAACAAATAAGTCACTAAAATTTCTTTCTCTGATTCATTCAACAACTTTGAATTCTATTAATAATTTCTTTACTTCTCTGAAGCAAAAATTCCGCTTCTGAGAAAGTAAAATACACACTTTCTGGAAAGAAAACAAACGAGAAATTGTGTCCCTAGATTGTTTGTACGATCCAATGTGATACGGTTATTAAGTGCAAACTGGAATTAAGTGTTTATTTTATAACTTAAACTTCACAGAGACTTTATTCAGATAGGTATCCATTATTTCCAGTAAAATTGGTACAAGTTAACGAATTCCATGGTGCAGAATCATTCATGTAAATTTTATAATTACCTCAGATAGTCAACAAAGCTCCCAGAGCAAAGTCCCACCGCAGGTCCTCATCCCGATATGAATATCGTATGTGCGAGGCCCTTATAATATTAAATAGCATAACATTTGTTATTTGAAGGGTTAAATAACACCCCCTCTGACCTTATAATCGCAATCAAAGGGCCGAGACACTCTTCACCTAATCGTTAAATATACATTTCTAAGTTTTTCAGGTTCTGACGGCGTCGATTATGAAATTGGCTGTCTTCTGTTGCGCGGAGGAATCTGACAGAAGTTAAACGACGTTTCAAAGGTGCTTGCTGCTTCCATAATTAGAGCAGTAAACACACCTGAAACGTCGGTAAATTTATACCGGACTTCACCGCTGTGGTGCAACAACACAGAATAAAGTAATAATCATATTCGCCACCGTGAGACATTGAAATAAGTTTCTACACTACGTTGAACTAAAACATGACAGGCCTTGTACCACATTCCAATGACCCAGTTGGTACAATGACAAGGTAATATCATAAAATAATTCCAGCTAACGACCGCTCTAGAGGAAATTTATTATTGAAACAATCAGTATTTCTGTATTTGTAAATCTGAATTTAACACAACAAAAGTTCCACTTTTTACACAACCATGACCCAATAAAATCTGTAAATATTTGTATGTGACCAACCAAAGCCATGAGCTACTTAAAAAAACCGTATTGCACTGCTGTAGTTTCAGACAGAAATGAATTTACTGTGTGATCAAGGGAAGAAAAGAGCTTGAAACAAAGCAAATGTTAAAACAAACCAGTTTAAAACCCAACGATTCACTACAAGCTACAGAATAAACTATTGTCTATACATCCAGCTTTGTATAAACTACTGGTCTAGTTAGCGTATCTATCCTTTGTGTAAAGAACTTTTAAAGCCAAATTACGTTGCTTTGGATTGCACACTAAAGACTCAGGCACCAAAGTAAGATCTGAGTACTGATGAAGCGTGATTTATCCCT
Source organism: Zootermopsis nevadensis (assembly GCF_000696155.1). The sequence continues at coordinate 254,390 of NW_019060069.1, forward strand.
GATATTCGGAAAGTTTTAACCCGAGCCGAAAGTTCGGTTGTCTAGGCTCGGGTTTCCGGTGGTTACTGTTCGGTCCTTATAGACAAAAGCTACAACCGTTCACTATCAAGGTGTCATCCACCAGTCGACGTCACAGTAATATCGTTAAATAAACCAACAAACGTCAGAAATTAAAATGTAAAAAATATGATAAGTAAGCCCGTTTTCTCTTCCGTTACTTATAAAAGAGTTAACATATATATGAATATGGATGAATATAGAAAACAATATTCATCCATATTCATTAATGTTTCTTTGAATCATTTACTTCACAGACCGATGTAAACATCAAAAGCATCACTTCAAACAATAAAGTTGATCCATTATATGAAAATATCTGGACACGACCTCGAAAAAACTACAATACGAAAAAATTGTAAAAAAAATTGTAACAGTTTTAAATTTAATATAATTTTACACCTGATGATGGTTTAATAAAACCGAAACATGTTGTAACTGTTCCAATTGTAAATCGATTATTCGATATGGAACACAGAATGATATTTTAATTATTTTAATTATCTTATTTTAAATACATTGTGATTTGACGGAATAACCAAATAATTTAATTTTAATTTAATAAATCACAATATGACGCAACTACACTATCTTATATATTATTATTATTATTTAACAGTTTTATAAAAGGCCAGGACGATAAGAAACAGAAGCTTCAGACATAAATAAGGAAATCAAGATTTTCTGATTACGTAAGATACAGTGATAATTGTTAACGATAATTAAATTGGCGGTCTCCACAGCAAGGGGGCTATTTCGATTAATTTAAAGCATACAGAAGCAACATGGGAAATGAGAACCATCTCAGCATTTTTTCGTAATCTCAGGTGAAGTTCGAAGTTCGTCTAAATAGTCTTTAAGAACACAGTTTTTTTTTTTTTTTTTTTTTTTACAAAAACACTTCACCATTACAAAGATAAATTGGTCAATCCTGTTTAAGGATATAATCGCTGTTTATTACGAGAATCATACAAAACCCATAAATAAATTCTGTGGGTAAAATATCCAAAGTTACTGAAAGTTAATGCCCGTGGTACATATAGTTACCATTCGTTTTTAAAGCCTTGATCCAGAATTTAACTGAAGTCTGAATTCTATAGTATCAGTACGATCCAAACACAAATGTTTGCATTACAGTCAAATACATACAGAAAATAATTCCCCTCCCTCTTATCTGCAGGGTAATTAAATCGAATGGCACATCCCTGCTCTGTATCTTCACAAAAACGTGCAATATTTCACAACTGTTGACATTTTTCTACGTTGGACAGCTGACTGGTTTGAAATTTATCTGATTTTCTGATTTCTGATTTTTCTGCCTAGTAGAACTCGTGACAGCTTAGTTAGCAACGGTTCGGAATGCAGCGCAGTTTATAAAGCAAACCAAAAGTCGTAAAACATGTTTTATGTACACCGAAACACATACATCGCGTCTTACCGCGTAATTATTGATTAGTCATCATCATCATCAGACTGTCACAGCCAACACGTTTAATTATTTTCCATTTCCTTACAGTTGTACTTCGATTTACCCTATTTATAACTTCCTGGCTCTACCGGTGAGAGTCAGTTTAAAACGTAAAAAGATGGGGTGATCTATAGCAGTGGTATTCAACCTGGGGTACGCGTACCCCCGGGGGTACGCGAAGATATCTTAGGGGGTACTTGAAATTTAAAAAATATATATATATTATTTTATAATAAACACTGAATAATCAGTAATGTAATTTATATAATTTATTTTAGATGTAGATTATATACTACGTATAACTTGAATTATACACCAACTTTATTTAATTTATTTTAGATGTAGATTATATACTATGTATAACTTGAATTATACACCAACAACTTTGGGGGTACAAATTTGAAGAGAAATTATATCTGGGGGTACGCGAACAAAAAAAGTTTGAATACCACTGGTCTATAGTAATGACATGCACTTCAACCCCCCCCCCAACACACACACACACAAAATGGGCCGATTAATACCTACAATACTAAAGTCAGTTATTGAATAAGCACACTGACAGAGGATGGACAGACATCTACAATCTTCATTTAACTTTACTTACACTAAAACTAAGTTTGAAATCAAAACCGTCATGGATGTTATTGTCGAAACTGTCTCTGTGAATTTGCCACCGTTAACAGGCTCATTTCCCAATCCCCAGATGGTACATCAGTGAACACGCAGCAGCGGTAAATCTCACATTCACTACCCTGAGAGCAAATCTGGGCCTTCAACGTCAGAAATCAGTGACTAACCACCTGAGCTACACAGCAACATTAAAATAACGAACCTGCGACAGAGGAGAATTTGCAAACAGATTGGTCCATGCCCTCTGATGTCTTTTTAGACCTGAGAGAATTAATCAGTCCAAAATCTTTAGATTCTTCGCCATTTGAAGTCATGAGGTCTTAAAAAGTGTAGAAATGACATTCCTACTAAACGAATATGCATTGTGGAATTCTAAATTATTTGTATTCACTTTAAAGACAAGCGATTGAAAACTAGGTTTACGTGGTTATTAACTCGTGTTCAGCGTGTGTGTATTTTTAAAACATTTTAAAACAGGGACAGCCCAGGGGCCTACATCATTTAATAGCTCAACTGGAATAACATGCAATAATTAATCTTCCTACTCAAAACAAGTTCAAACTTTCTATACGTGTTCAGTGACGGCCACAACGAGACATCATATATAATTCGGTGTTCGGGGAAGTTTATAAGATGTACTGAAATGTGGTTCAAGACGTATATAAGTGTAATGAGGCCATGTTTTAATAGTACGCCGTATTCTTTCAGACCCTGAAGTCACAACTGCGTAGGTCAGGATATTCATGGAGAATATGAAAATGGGAAAATATAGAGGACATTTATAAATGTAAGGAAATAATAATAATAATAAAATAAATAAATGAATGGATGAGGAAAAACTCAGTCCGAGAATAAAACCTGAAAACTTGCAAGTCTTTTATGTCGTGCCAGTCAACTGTAACGCTCAGGAAATCGTCACACAAGACGAACGGACTTCTCGACCACACAGCCCGTAAGGGATATCAGCATAAAACCCGCTCTATCGTCCTCTCAAAATAGTAGACCTGAGGATGTTCGTTTGCTTATTTACTAACCTGCACTTCTGTATGCTTATCTATTTCACTCGTATTAAACAAAATTCTCCCAAGCGTAAATCTTCGTAACGAAGATAAACATAGTAGACAATATCAAGTCTTGCAAACATTACAGGGGTTCTCAACACGCGGCCTGCGGACTGCATCCAGTCCTCAAATGTGGTCCTGTACTGACCGCGTAAGTTTTCTCTATAATAGTCATGTTCTGTAAATCTCAGTCATAAAATATTTTCACCTGATATCAGAAAACGCGTTTTGTTAACACCGTCAGTGCTTGGCATTTCCTGTAGCTGTGAGCAGCTGCTTGAGACATGAGGTAGGCTCAAAGTTATGTCGACGCTGGTCTTTGGGTTCAGACGCCTACAAACTGACGCGGAGTTACAACCCAGATGGGTAACATCGACAATTGTTCAACGTAACGAGGATCATCAAATCAAGAAATTTGATCCGTCTTATTGATGGATGCTTGAGCAAGGGGATAGACAGACATGAATCATAACAACAGAAACTGAACTCGATATTGAAACACAAATTCGTCTTATTTATTTTTTATTATTTAGTGTTCTGTCTGACGACAGGTCCATATGAACAGGATCCTTCCATCCTTTTCTCGGACTGGGACCTGTTCATATACGTTCTTGGCAGATGATCCAGAAGTGGTTTGCCATTGCCTTCTTCTGTGTGTGAATGGAGTAATTGTTGGGATGCCACGGAGGAAAACTCCGTGTTGCCTAGACCACGGCCTTGCCCAACACAAGTTATAAATTCGGGCACCGCCGGGAATCGAACCCGAGACCCCAGGATTACAAGGCCAGCGTTCTAACCGCTAGACCACCGTGGCGGCTAAATTCGTCTAAATAACACTTAAATTCCTTGTTCTTACATTAAAAAAAAACCATATCGTACCTCACCTCGTTAATGTTATTTAAATGAATAATCTCTGTTCATTCTTAAGAATCATACAAAATCCATAAGCACTTTGTGTCATTTATTATTAAAGCAGACGACACACACAGTTAGCACCTGACTTTAAATGTCGAAGCCTCGCTGTAGAATTTACGAATAACCCACAAAAATTCCGAACACTAAGAACTGTCCTCAAGTTTACTGCCAACTTCTCAGCAGTTGAAACACCGTCGCTAAATAACCTATGATTCACGTGTCTCGGTGTTATGAGAAGTTCGGACAAATGGCAGCAGTGATGAATTGTTCCTTGCTGGTGGCAGGGAATTCCCCTTTCCCCAGTACGCATTCCTATTTGTGTTCGATCCTCCTTACCAGCATCAGGCTGGCTCACAGCCTGAGTCACTGAAACATACCATACGGTATGGAACAGCTTCCTGGTACAGCCCACACTAACTTCGGAAATTTTGCGACGGAAACCTCTTCGAAACTGAACATAAAATTGTTCCACTGCGTGGTGAATACATATGGAATAGTGGAGGTCAAACTCCACTCATTCTCTCGTCACAAAATGGAGGACCACGTTCCAGTGGCTTTCTCGCATGGGGAAACTGGGTCGATCTAGTAGCGATGGATCCAAGCTACATTTGCCAAGCATAAATTTCGTCCCATGACCAACCGGTGACTCTCACAAACCTCAAACATCTTCCCTGTCCCAGCTACTGTGTTTCAAATAAATTAATTCACTCCGTGAAGACTGAATCTCCACATAATGATACAGTCCTGTGACATCGGCGTCTCTACGGGCGCTGAAATGAATTCTCGCGAGACCCAACACTGACCCTCGTGAGCCAACGTGTTAGAAACAGTGGGACAGAGAACAGATTCCCATGCACTCCTAACTATTCAGTCTATATTACTCTTTTTGGATGAAATATCACGGCTCACATTCAAAGAGAATTAAATTAAAGCCTTCCGTATTTTAATAACTATATACACAGGGTGTTCCAAAAAATATCTACACACATTATAACAAGGGGGCCACTTGTCAGTCAGTCCCTCGCCGCTAACAACTGTGCCACGAAGCTAACGGTGGTCATTTTGAACACGTACACAAAATTTCTTAATATATTAAGCGCCGATTCCGATGTACGTAAAGGTTTAGTCATATTTTTGGGACACTCTATACAAACCAATAAACAAGCAGAATACGAAAGTTTAAAATTTATCCTGATTTCGGTTCAAAAATTAAAACTTTTGGCCACAACGCTCAACTCTATGTTGGTGGGTATAATATTTGAGAGATTACTTAGCGTGAAATGGAACACGCGAGTTGTTCACATGGAAGGAAGAGGCAGTGACCAATTTCAGAAACATCCCCCGTGTATTCACATGACAGGGCGAAAAATATCAGCGAAACACCTCGACAAGCACAACCACCTTCAACCCAAAATTTCCATCCTTGAACATTGCCGCTCGCCTTCGCCCTGTAGGGTTTACCCTCCATAGCCCGGGTGGAACTGTTAAGCGCTTTAACAATCTATAATTTTTCCAACAAATGTAATCATGGGTTTCCTATGATTCTCACTGTTAACAGTGATTACTTCCTTAAACAACATTAAACAGTCAATCTTTGCAACGGTGAAGTGTTGTGTTTTCTTCGCGGTACGGACTAAATTCTTAAATATTGTTTAGACGAGCTTGGGCCGTACAAATTCCTCTTTTGTCCGCCGGACCGCTGGCTAGTAGTCAGTGCGCACCCGGAAGGTCCTGCGACCGGCCATCTCGACACAGGTTTTCCTTGGTTTTCCTCTGTCTTCAAGCAAATGCTGAGATGGTTCCCAAGTTCCAAGTTGCCACTGCAAGCTTCTCATGCAGCCCTCCCGACTTAAATTAATCAAAATTTACCACCCCTTAACGCCGTCAAAATTTACCCCCCTGCTCTTTCTCCCTCCCAGATATCGAAGTGTCTCTCACTTCTCCCCCACCAATTTCCTCTTTCTCTCTCTTCTCTTTTGGGCTTCAAATGGTTAATAAGTTTTCAATCACATTCGTAAGATGTATTTATGTCGGGGTACCTCGACGACAACAGACTACCTCGAAGGCTATTGCTCTCTAGTATAGACACTGCGAATTTGACATGAGTCAGTGATGTCTGTGGCTTTCAGCTTGATATTTATACTACTTTAGTGTTTAGATTCCTTCTGGTGCGCCCACACGTAACCACTGTTTCGCATGCCCCTGCTGTTTAACATCTACTGTGCTGCCACCAAGTTTACATACGTTGGCGATAAATCACGGGCCGTTCCACAGTAATACGGCACTGATCATGGCCTATTTTAAGATAGTATTTGTCTCGGCAAAGATCAAGGGTGTGAATTTTGAACTAAAAATTCCGAATAATTCAGTTTCAGAATGTTTCTTGTAGTTTCACAGTCCTAATAGTTCAAGTTTATTTAGTGCATTTACATGTGTACTGCTGATATTAACCTTTTATAGGCTAAACTTTCACTAGAAAATGTTTATCTATTAGGAAGTTTCCATAAAAGCACTTCCTTAAAATGATAGTATAAAAAATAAGGTTATTTAATATGCATCTGATGCGACGAACAACGTTAAGAAATTCGACAGAGTTTCCGAGGTCCTTGGTGCTACACTGGTAAACCTCTGCATGAAGTGCCACAGCTTCGAATCTAGTTTGTGATTGAATACTCGTATTTTGAGTGCGTTCGTCATCTGTTATCATAAAATCTTTCAGTCACCCCCAAGCCATTTGATGTTTACGACACACACCACCATACGGCGCCACTGTCGTAAATAACAGAAAAATGTATGACGTCATAACCTCTCATCTTGAGAACCTGAAGTTAACATTCTATAGCCGAAGGAAAACTAGGGGAGGAGATAAAGTTGAGAAGCAGTGAGAGACACTACATTCAATAGGGGAAATAGTTGTTCAGCTATAAAGGTTCCCAGGCACTGCCCACTCGTCCTCTTAGTAAAGAACGTAACACAAAGATCACAATTTTAATGCTGTTTAATGAAATAATCGTCGTTTATTCTGGGAATCATACGAACCCCTTAAATAAAGAGTTGAACATTGTTAAAACAAGCGGTACATACAGTTGCCATTGAGTTTTAAAGGGTTTTAGAACACGAATTTTTTAAACATCCATCAAATGTTCTATTACAGTTAATGAGGTTTCTTCTTATCATGGATGTAGAATATTAATATGACAGGCGCGTAGTTACAAAAATTAAACAGTTGTGTGATACAAAAATATAAGCAATTTCTTATTTAAGTCCGTACTCCGTACCGCAAAGAAAACACAACACTTGAAGATTACAAATATCAATTGGTTAATGCTGTTTACAGTGGGAATCATACGAATCCCATAAATGCACTCTGTGGACAAGATTCAGACTCGACATGCAACAGTTAAAACAAGTTCTAACAAAACCCTGACCAACTACGTAGACCTATGCATCAACAAGTCCCTGGATAAGTAATTAATTCATTTTTAATACGTCTCACTCACCAGTTCCGCAGACCGAAGCTGTGACTCGTAAATGCTGAAATGAGTTGTGATTTGTAAAGGATATGGATTAGTGATCATCTTGAGGCACCAGTTGCGTGGTCTTGTGTTCTGATCCAGATATTTCAGGGCGACTGGAATGAATCCCGGATACAGCAAATCTTCTTCCTCCTCTTCATCATCATCGTCATCATCATCATCATCATCGTCGTCATCTTCTAAGTCAGACAGGGCAGCCACATCTGACTCAGATCCCTGGACGGGATCTGAACCCACCACCTGCTCCAAATGGTACTGGTGAGGTTGGCAGTAGTGCAGAGACATGGTGTTTTTTTCTTGACGGTTGCTATGAAAATTTGACCATATTTCTGTTCCGATAAATTTATTTCCTTTGTTGTCTGGATTTGAAACAGAATAGTCGTTACTGCATGACACTGAAATGGTTGACGTAATAGTTCGATTTCTTCAATCGATATATATTTTTTTTTTAGATCTGTCTACGTTAAGGGCTCTCTGGACAGTTTAATAATATTAATTTTAATACACTGCAATATTTATCAACTATCTGTTTCCTCAACACTAAAGAGTTCTAATATGTCATTTATTTAATATTTGAAGTTTGAGAATTAGTCAAAATATATAGTAAACGACAGAGTGGTCTCCACAATCACATTCAATTTGTTGGTTTTTTTCCACCAAATAACGAAGAAACTAGTCTCATAAGTTTAATTGCATATATAAGATTAATTAATATATTTTATTGTAATATATTAATATTATATTACGACAGTTCTTAGGTTAAAAATTCGGCGAAATTATCTTGTCAGTACAAACTTCTGTGTGAACTACGGAATAAATTCTATTTAAATTTTAATTCACTTCTAACAATAACAAGAAACTTTATCACTTTTGTAACATTTTTAAAATTCAGATAATTTATTCAGGGCATTTATGCCTCTCCTTTCTCTGTGTTTATTATACGTATAATATTAAAAAAATGTCCTCTTTAAATCCCGTTGTTTAACCTTCACAAAACTTATTGCTGTAAAAATATATTTTCCGTCACTCACTAAACACACTTTTCATTTCTTTCTTCAACTCAGAACATTCACACGACTCGTTTCTATTTATTTTCGTCGCTAAACTACAGCCACTGTTGGCGGTTTTAAAATCTTACTTAATAAACAAACACAAACTTCAACACCCACCTCTTCTCAAAAAGCCCCAAAGACATCTTAAGATATATAATATTTCCTTTTCTTAACGATTCATATATTTATTTAAGATTTTGAAAACGATATGTCCCTTTGATACTCTAATATTACTATAATATTTATATTAAATCGATAGCAGTTGCGTCAAACGATTTTCCACTTGTCACTATTTCTTCCTTGTTTCTTTTTGTTCATGTCCACCGACAGAGGAGGGTGTTTCGAAGCGACGCGCGAATCTGACGGCGCTCAAGATCAAACTCACCCAAACTCGTGCGTCCGAGCGTCCGATCGACAGACAGACAGACGCTCTGCTTAGCGCGCCAGCGCGTCTACGTAGCGACGCATGGCGGGAGACGCAGTACTTAAAGTGCGTCCACCAACAGCCAGCAAAGGGGCCACAAGCATGCGCTATAATAGAAGCCAGTGATAGCGCCTTAGTAATATATTCTTATACAGCATCTCTCTATGAAAATATTTTTAAAAAAAATCTTCAACGCCTCGCATAATGATCAAATACGAAATTATGTGGAAAAGCGTACAATTTTTATACCTGTAATGTATGTTCTATTCTTCGATAAGAGTCATGTTTCAAAGACATAAAACATATAAGTTCAGTTTTTATGGCGTAAAATATATTATAAACACATCGCCCTATCCTTAGGCAACCCAACCAGCACTTTCACGAATGGCTACCTACAGTCATGGGCAGTGGAGCCGAAAATGACCCCAGAGATCCAACACATCTTCATATCACAGCGAATAATTCCTGAAAATGTTTAAATATTACTGCTAACGAAATTGAAATTATCTCAAAAGTAAATTATTAACTAGTCAAACTGTATAATATTGGTTTGATGTTTAAATATTATGTAAAATAAATGGCATTTCGATTTAACAGGGATTACAGCCAAACGCGGCATATACTCGTATTAAACAAAAATAAACAAGTGAAAAATGTTCACAGTAATATTTGTACTTTGTAGCACATAAGGTTGCAAAACACCAGGAAATATATTCAATTAAAACTAACCAAAATATAAGTCGTATGTTATTGAATATATATATTAAAGTTATTATAGTGAAATAAATACAAAACGCTGTTCCCCAAAACGTTTTCAAATTTAACAGAAAACAAGAGACCATTTTTAAAAGTAAATTAGGAACATTTAAATAAAAAACTTAATCCTTCAATGTACGCTCCGTATTCACTTTCGCGATAATTTAACAATTTTATCAGGATCGTCTAGAATATTTGACTCAACACCTCAACACTTTCATGAAGTGATATGTTATAAATTCTTATTAGTTTTAACCATTTTAAGTGGATCCCCCGTGGCAACAGCACGGCGAGTGTTAATATTCCGCGTATAGGAAATGGTCAACGGATATAGAGAGGACAGCCGACAATGGGTGGTGTGGCACCTGGGCGCGGGTGGGTTAAAGTGGGAATTAAAAAGTCTGTAATAAAAGAGCATGATACGAAATATTATGTAGGGCCTCGAAAGTGTGGGTCCTTGTAAACACTGTAATGAACCTTCGGGTCTCATTAAAAGAAAAGAGTTTCTCAAGAAAGGTTCTTCTCCGTTCTTACTAATTTTGTTAACACAAAAAGATATCATGAATAATACATGATAGTTATTTTTTGAGGTTGTTATGTAAAATTATGTAAATTTTCTTCTTAATGTTCTACCTTGTTCTATTAATATTTTGTTAGTGAGAATGTCTTAATTGGCTCAGCGGAAACATTAACCTGCTACATAAAATTGAGCGGAGAGAAGAATCTCGCCTATGCACACACGCGGTTCTCAGAATTAATTTACTCTTTAGCAAGACGTGTTTCATCGTAGAAACGAAAGTTAATTGACAAAGAGAACAGAGTGTAAGTTGCAATGATCATTTCGAGGCTCAAGACTGATTGGTTACCTTCTTATGCGGGATATTCACAGAGGATACCAATTCCAATAAATCGGTTTTATAAAACTGAAGACACGTGGTTTAATCGAAAATGATGACTTTTTTTTTTCAATCTACAAATTATGCACAGAGTCTCATAAAACAACGGAATATTTTTAGATTAAATCAAAGTCTCCAGTTTCATGAAACCGATTGCACGAAACTGGTTTTTTCAGTTTGTATGTCCCGTCCTGCAGTCTTCGGTGTTCAACTTGAAGATTTGTAAACAAGGCGATTGACAAATGTGTCCAAAATGCGATCTTATTAAACAGCGCGAACTGCAAAGTGTGTGTAGAGATCAATAAACACTTTTGAAGTAAAACTCCACAGTCTCCATTATCAGAAGACAGCCATCTTCATACTCATCGCCGTGAGAACCTCATATCTCACCCAACGCAAACACGACTGTTTTATTTATATTCTGAGACGTTTTTCTTACCACTACACAGAGTCTCTTGGAGTAACGATGTTTATTTTAAGACCTGCCAAATTTCGTCTAAAATTTGGTGCAAGTCGCTTCTGTTCTGTTTCAGGACCGCTAGTTGTGGGCTGTGTCCCGGCTACGGCGGGGACAACCTGTTGCAGTACGTCACGGATGACAGAGACTCGTTGCCAAGGTCAGGGTTATGTTAGTCCAACAGACGTCAGCACGTCTGTCTCATGTTAAAGACGTAGATCGGCAAATCCCGTCTCTCCCTCGACTGAACTCATCTCCAGAGACAGGATTGTCGCCTCTTATTCTGAAGGCTGAGGTTTACTGACTGACACTCGCTCTCTACGAGGGTACAGAGAGCTACAACGAATTCGTCTCATCTGAGAAGCAAATTTTGGTGGGATGGGAATCATATCCTGGGGGGGGGAAGATCAGAAATGAAGTACCTTATTGGGTTATTTGTTTCTGAAATTATTTACGTTTTTCCACGCATTGATAACTTCTGAACTTACCTTTAAATGCTGTTACTAAAAACTTTTCGCATTACGATGTTCTTCTGGATTTTGACGCCGTGTAGACTCCTCTGAGAGACGTACCGTCTCCATCTTCAACCTTAAAGATTTAGACAGTATGCTTATCCGAAACGCGGACCCAGAACGAAAACATCATCCTTCGCGCAGTTAAAAAACTTCAATCTCATAAATTAGTAAGCCATTTAAATCTGTGGTAAGAGAGCATAAATATCGCATAATCACATCCGAGTCCTGAGATAAATTGGAAAAATAAAGATTGCATTTCATTGAATTTTACTTTAGATAGTATTAATACAAGAATTAAATATTATTAAGCGCGCGTTTCTAAGTTTACAGGCCTATAACTAATAGTACGTGAAAAGAATTTAAATGCTTTGTAAACTCCATATTCCTTGTCTTTATAAATATTATTCTTTGTGTGAAATTAATTTGCGGGCTGTATTAGGAAGTGAGGCAGACCTTGGCCTGCCACCAGTAATTTACATTAAACACACGCCTACCTACTTAGCTGACTCCCGTAAACAGAGGTTGACAGGAACATCGTGAGATCAACGGCAAAAACATGGCAGGCCTTGGCTTAATATTTCGCAAGCAGAAATAAAATGTCTGCTTCATGAAAGTCGTTCCTCTACCCGCATATTTTATATGGATCTTTACGATATTTGTGGGAGCATTTCTGCTCAGAATTCTGTTCCCTAGACGTCTGAAAACATTATCTATTCCAGTCTTGTACGTGCATTAAAACCTGATAAACCATACTTCTCCGCTCGACAGACTCCGAAACAAAAAGATGAACGAAAATTCAGATAAACACAAAGCAACTCCCCGCAGACCGACGAAGTTCGACCGACAGCAGTCTTCTGCAAAGCTACTAGCCAAATAAGAGGAAATACGAGAATGGTTTGAATTGTCTTCTTTACTCGTCGCTGATTAATCATTCTGGCCTGCTAAGATTCACAGTTACTTCTGAAACAATCGTTCAGTTCTGAAACTGAAAACTTCCTAATATTCTAATATTCTGAAATTGGGACTGACGTTAAAACTCGAATGACAAAGTAACTTATACATTAATTTGAGAGCATCGGAAAAGAAAAAATGTTATGCTTCGACACTGATTGGATTAAACTAACTAAAATAAGTATAAAATTACGGACATCTGTTTCCTGTTTCAGCGAATGAGATTCAGAAAACCGAATAAAGCCGTTTAATAACCATCTGCATTCAAAACATTTTTGATTCTTTTGTCAGGCGATGCCATAGCTCAGGCGGTAAGGAGCTCATTTATCACGGCGGGGGCCCTGATTCGCTCGTAGTTCAGTCCATGTGGACGGAGAGGCGTCCTTCGATTTTCACAGTCACGTCGCGAAGCAGCGATAACAACTGTATCAAAGCAGGTCAGTTCAAGATTTCCGCACGCTGCTCACGAAATACGTAGTTTGGTTTATTTTATGTTAGAACTGATTTATTTACGTGCGGGCCGAGCAATTTATCAATTACAGAACGCGTCAGTCCACGTGTTAAGTCGATGCATGCAAAAATACTCCATGGGAATCCCTGCGACATAGCAGCAGATAATTGCGTGATTAGGTGCGTGAATCTGTATTCTTTGCCAAAAATTATATCAACGTAAAGAAGAGTGCGATTGGCAAGGCATGCAGCACGCATAGGAGATACGAGAAATCGTATACAATTTCATTCAGAAACCCTGAAGGGACGAGATCACTTGGGATAAATGAACTGGAATATAATTACAATAATAATCAAACGTGAGGTGGATAAAATTATGGGTCTCGCATGATTTTCGGAATAAACAGCGATTATCTACCTCAACAGCATCAAAACATTGATCTTTGTGATAAAACGTAGTCCTTTCTTTATAATTTTTGGTAAAGTTTTTATTCTGGTCTACGAGGCATTAAGCGTAAATCAGTTTTAATACGTCTTTTTATTACAGCCTTCTTAACGCTTTACGCTTTCTTTGTGGTGCGAACAGAATGTTTAAATAGTCGCATTACTTACATGGGGCTTCGGTCTCAGACGGTTAAAACAAGTTAAACTTTATTCCAATTCAAAATGTTTCAAAGACTCGCAGAGAACGTTTTACATTTAAGTATACAATGAAGCGAACAATCACTCTAATCTGACGACATGCTCCAGCAACCATAATTTTCTCTATTCCGTCCAGAATAAGGCTGGGGCAGTAGCAACTTCTTCGCAACTAACTCCTCAGTCCTTTCCAATGCGACTATCAAGCCAATTATTATTCCAGCGAAGGCTTAAAAGCCTGTCTACTGGACTAAATCCACGCAGCAAAGACTTTCTTCACAACACAACAGTACCCTCGTCTGATCAAGAAATTCCCTGCCCTTTATAAAACCCTAAGGATCACTACCGTTTTCACAGAGCCCATCATCATGAGCCAGCTTAATCTAGTTAACAATCTCCAGACTTATTTCGCTAAAATATATTTTAATATTATCCTTCCATCTACGACTAGATCTTCTGAGTGGTCTCTTACTTTCAGGCCCTCCAACCAACATTTCATACACGCTTGTCGTCCTAGATGTAATCATCTTAATAATATTTGGTAAATCTCCTCATTATGAAATCTTCTCCACCAAACCTGTCACTTAATCCCACGTAAATACTAGCATTTTCCTAATCACAGTGAACTCAGAGACAATTCATGTTCTTCCCTTAATGTAAAAGACGATATATCACACCCGTACAAATCAACAGGTAAAATCATAGATTTATAAGTCATGAGAAATTCCACCCCCGCCAGCCAAAGTCCTGCTGCCGCTCTACGAGTTTTGAATACGTGAAGATCTGAAATTTACAATAGGAACCGCGAAAAAGAACAGCCTTTTCCTTCATGTGCCAACCATGACGACATATATATAAAAATTTTCACACTAGACAGTGCAATAGAAAATCGACGTAAGTCTGCTTGCACAGTATATTTAAAAAGGACTGTCCAGTGACGCTCCAATCACTGTGCAAACCTTCAAAACCATTCCTACTCTACCAATTACAAATGCGCAAACCAGAGAGTGGAATTAATTCTGGACGTGTTCCTTTGAAGCCGAGAGAGAGAGAGAGAGAGAGAGAGAGAGAGAGAGAGAGAGAGAGAGAGAGAGAGAGAGAGAGAGAGAGAAAGAGGAAATTGGTGGGGGAGAAGTGAGAGACACTTCGATTTCGGGGGAGCGGGGACATCTTATAGTTAGAAGGTCCCAAGCAATGCCCGCTCGTCCTTTTGGTAAGGACAGAATTTGAGTGAAATCGTTAGGACGATAATTAGTGACAGTTTGCTAGCAGAGACGACGAAATTTTGATTTTCTTGTTACAGAACGCTGAATCTACAATTTCGAAAGTCACGTGAGTAATTAATTTAGCGGCATCCGCTATAAGGGGGGAGGGGTCAATTTTGACTAGGCTCGTCTAAATAATATTTAAAAATTCAGTCCGTACCGCAAAGAAAACACAGCACTTCACCGTTACAAAAATCAAACTGGTAAACGCTGTTTACAGTAAGAATTATACTGAAACCCGTGAACATTTCTCTGTCAACCAAACTATTTTTCTTAGCAATTATATCTTTGGACAAAACTCTGTCCTCCACTACACTTTCTGATCTGATCGACCTAATAACGACGTTAAATACCTCACGCACTAACCTTAATTATAGCTACCACGAATCGCTTGCGATACGAATAGGATGGCTGGGGCAGGTTGAATATTTGACAGAATATAATGACATAATGACGCCAGTGCCTGCGACCTGGAAGCAGCTGGCAGGGTAAAGGAGGTACTTGCAGTATTTATCACAGGACGCGCAGCCCTGTTTGTTATGGACACACGGCCGACAGAGTCTGTTGACTCCAATTACATCCCCTCGCCCCTCTCTACGACCCGGTAAACCAGCGTTTCGAATACTCAATCATTAGCTAACAGCACGCGATCTCGTTTGTTTAACAGCGTAAATTTCAGTTCGTGTAAATTTGGGAACAACCATACTGCAGTTAAATCCTACTTCGTTGTCTGACCGCTGTTCACTCAATTAAAATCAACGCGCAAACTTTCCCTTTCAAAAAATTAAGTTCCCTTTACAGCTGTGCAGTCAGTATTTTGTGCGTAACACAATCAGTCGCAAAGGTAAACTAACAAGGTTATCGGGAGTGGGGCCTGAATACAAATTGCTAATACTGTGATAATCATTTATAACGCGTTTAAAAGCAAACAACGAACATTCCATAAGACTTGAGCTTTACAGGGCGATATGAGCCTACACGTACGAAAATATTTCAAGGCGAAACAAAGGAGATTATCGATAAGAAATATTCTAACTCCATTAGGATTTCAGCCTGGTCATTTGCGTACGAGTCTAGCAAATTAACTCGTAATTCCATTATGTTGTCAGATTACAAATTTATATTGGCTAAATATGACATTAAAACACAAGATTAGTACCCCTAGAAACACGTAAAATACGTAGGTTTTATAACTTCGACAAATTGTCTACCCGTTGAAAACATATATTAACAGTATTAATTCAGAATATGCACCCGGAAATGTTTTCTCGTATTCAAACTAAACTCTAGTTGATAAATATCAGCTTCACAACATAATACATTATCACCCATATGATGTCATTAAATAATTTCATCATTAGTTTGGACATGCAAATTGCATGAAATTTTCCGACATTCTCACGTTCCCAAAATTATTTAATTGTATTACTCAACTGTAATAGAGTGTCTGTACACGTATATCGAATATTAATATTATAGTTTTACATCAAACGCAGAATAGACCACCACAACCAATAACTATTATTCTCACACTGAATTTTATGAATAAAACCTATCCAACTGATCACCTAATATTATTATATTGAATAAAAAGAATTGTTTCTAAATTCAACATTGAAACTTTCATTAACTTCACTGGTAAACGGAACGTATCTTTATTGATATCAACTGTGTCTTTCTTATGGACGTGCAGTTAAAATACACGTGACTTATCATAACCTCCTCCTTGCCACAGTTCTTGAAAGAGAAGGGTTATAGTTCCGCACATATGTCAATTTTGTTTTGTGAAATACTTAAGATAATATATAATACTTCCGTGACGAGTACGGCAGGCCTCACGAGACAGCAAAATATCATACCTTGGACCTAATTTACGGTCTTCATCTATGACCGGAACTTGGCTCGTCTTTGAATCAAGGTCATTTATCAGACATTTTGTATCACTCCGCCTCCTGGACGCCAATGCTGAACGCTATCAACTGATCTCATTAAAATCTTTAATATTTAATTCTGAAGTTTGCTGAACTTAAGAATAACACACAAAATACTTCTCCAGATTATATCAAATAAAATTATCTCTCTGTGCTACTGATCTTCGTAAGTTGTATGACATCGATTCCATTGTCATTTTATAAGGTTATAAGTTGGACATATTGCGAGTCACGTAAACAAGTTACAACTTGCAGTCGGCTTACCTTAAGACACGTGTAACTGCTGATCGGAACTGTTGGTTGCATTTCCAGCGTTCCCAAGTGAAATAAACACACTAATCCACACAAACACTGCACTATATAGTTGAATATTCCGACATTGCACACACGAGACACTTCTACTCACAAGACAAACATTTCTTTGTAGGCAAGTTACTGCCGGCTCATCGCACAACTCCGCAGCAGTGCGGCAGCACTGTACCAATGCGCACAGTGACAAAAGAAAATCGCTCACCGCAAGACTGATTTATGTAATAAATTACTGCACAAACAAAGGAATTAAAGGATTTTGAATATGTTATTGCTCAGGAAAATTGAATAAAATGAGTCAGAAGAACACTAAGGTCTACAATCAGAGATGTGGTAGGCAAAGTGGCTTACTACACCGTTTTGGTAGTTCTGACAGACGATCCTTTGGCTCGTACTTTCAAACGGTTGTCTCCTGAAAACATCAACAGGATGCAATGAAGGCCAGTGGTCAACATCATTGCCCTACACCCGAAAAAATGTTATTTAAACTTTGGAACCTATTAAGTAGACCCAGTACAGTTTCACAGTTCATTATCTAGTCTGCATATGCATAAAAGTAGGATCAAGGATCATTGTTCTCGCGTGCGGTCATTCAGTGGAACAGCCATGAAACAAATGACTGATTAGAAGCGGGACTAAAAATGGCCGTATTTGAAGGAACGCAAGTGAACATAATTATCAAGCATAAATGTCATACGTAGCATACAATAAGTAATGGAATCGTTGAACTGGGGTACTGATAAATGCAGGGATGGAAATGTTGACAGGAAAGAGCAAAGCGTGAAATTTATCGTGCAGCAAACCGCTATGTGGTGTCGAGAGATAAACAGCAGTGGGAGATACCGGGATAGCTGACAGCAAACTGCAGAACTTACAGGCCACCTGTTGGAGCGTCGCCATGGCAACTGGGTAAATGGATATGTGGATGTTGGGAAGGAAGCTTTGTAACTGGATAAGTAGTTGAAGAACTGGTGTGTGTGTGGGGGAAGACTAAAACATTTTAGCCCTGAAGATGGAGGCAAAGTGTCCCTCCGAAACGTTTGTATATACCAACAGTCCACGCGGTGTTACAACCCAGAAGACGAATGACAGTGGAGTAGTGGATGAATTTCTATAATCATATGAAATGGGGAAATGAATGTAAACAGAAATTTAAAAAGGACACAGGAATACAGAGGTGAGGAAGTGGGATGAAGGAGGAAAGATGGCGTCTGCCTTTAACGCTACGGACTTCCTGCACTCCTTGCAAGTCTCAAGATTACAGTCGCGTACTATAGTTGATTATTAATTTCTCGACATGGGCTCTGTTCCATGGGGTTCGCAGATTATATTCTGCAGTAGGCTGAAAAATGTTTTGGATATCATAATCTAATTTCTCAACATGGGCTCTGTTCCATGGGGTTGGCTGAAAAATGTTTTGGATATCATAATGTTTGCATCTCGATAAAAATAAGGACTTATATCAAAAAATAAAATATTTAATGAAAACTTAAATAAATTCAGGAGTAGGTAAAATAGACGAGTACAATTTTAACGACAAATTTATTATCATTTTACGAACACAGTGTTCCATTTAAAGCACAACCCTAAGTACAACAGTATTTTTGACATCCTTCGCCTTCTCAAAGACAACCATCCACCACAAATCTTGTTACCTGATTCCGTACTTCCTCGTCAGGATACGCCACTGCCAAATGCTTCGTAAGCAGTGGCCTACAAACAAAGATGACTTCAACTCAAGTGTCACGGTGAAAGCCTGAAGAGTCCATTACACAAGGGCGGACCTGCTTCTGGTTTCATTTTTGTTGGATCGCGTTTTAATGGCACACCCTGTATAATTTACATTCAATATCACGACTTATCAGCACGGAATATTTTAACTGCGTTTACTTCCGTCTTCTAAAATGCTGACACACTAACAATACGTTAAAATATTCTAATTCTAACCTTCGGCTTAATAATAAATAACAGCAACTTGTCTTTTTTATCATGAGACAAACATTTCAATTAACAGTAAACAGAAACAGAATTCAGTTTATTAAACGAAATTAAGAGTATTCTGAAAACGTAGTTTAAAATGTTCTCTGCACGTTAGATCACGCACAATCGCAGATATGCAGTGGAAACAGTTGACAACTGCAGAATTCTTTTATATATACATTTATTTAAAAAAAAGAGAGAGAGAGCAGACAAATTCACGCGTGGGCTAATTTCACATTAACAAAAGTGCCCATTCATCATCAAATTTCTTTAATAAACTTTACTGATATAATAAATTCAGCCGTAACTTCCTTTAAGTTATAAAATGAAAAAGAAATGAGAAATGGAATATTTACACAAGTCATATATAATAAAATAATAAAAAAAGATTAATGATCCAGAAAATATATATATATCGAAACAGCTTTTATTAGATATACGAACTCCGAACTGACGTAAATTAAATATTTATTCAGCTGGAACACGGTACAGAGATTACATTTATAAGTGACTCCAGTCGCGTTTACACAATAAAATTCTGTCTCGACCAAAGAAAGTCTTCTGTTACGCAAAATATGTGACGACTGTTCAACCGCATTTTCAAAATAAATTCCATAAAAATCCTCCACGTGCCAATTAAATTCGGCTCTAAGGATTCAATCGCCATTTTACTACCACATTTACATTTTCCACTGATACTTACGAAGCACCAGGTAGTATACCTTCTTGACCTTGGCCCTATAAATAAACAAAATCTACAATTTTAAAATATCAAATTTCTTCAAAGACTTCACAGAAATTGAAGAGTCAAGTAATACTTATTCTCGTTCATCGAGTATCTCGTCGAGATCCTGTTGTGAGGCGATGGGACCACGGCACGTGCGATGTCTGCACACGTACGCAGAGGCTTTGCCGCCAACCGGCTTCATCCTCCGGAACTCTTCGCACCGGCGGTACAGCACGCTGTCATCTCTGCCATCTGCCAGAGCCAGCACTCGTCCGGGAATCAGTTTTCCCTGCACGACGCCGAGAAGCGCTCTCGTATCCTCGGCGTCTGCAGCGCCTGCGACAAACACCTGGCACACAAGCAACACACATCACATCCACCCCCAATTCGGCACAGTTCCTGCACAAAGTGAAGTCACCCAAACACTCAAGAAATCTTAATTCGGAACAGTTCCTGCACAAAAGGGAAGTCACCCAAACACTCAAGAAATCTTTCAAATCGAAGGAATATCGAAACATCTGTCACAAAACAATCGAAAGTTTTCCAGAAAGGCACTGACAACTTTCCGGTTCATAATGACGAAAGTCCGAGTAATTTTATCGTAAATGTTAACATTCTGTACTTTCCAAAAACTGCATATTTCAATACAACTCCTGGACAAGAACTTCAGAGGCAATGTAACGCGAACTTACCTGCGTCGGGGAATCGTGGTAGACCATGAGGGCGGACGTCATCTCTGGTAGAGCGACGGGGACGCTGCTGAGTCTCGATGTGAAGGCAGTGAACAACCTCACCGCTTTGTCGCGAAGCTCTGCTCGGTCTAAGAAAGCGTTCAATCGCAAAAGATTGCTGGCCGCTACTGAATTACCAGAAGGCTCTGCCCCGTCTTGGTCTGAGAATAAAAATATACGTGACACGATCGTCTGCGGCCAGCAGCAGAGACGCTCTGGGACTACGGTAGTCTCGAGGATGTTGACATACTGTCCTCAGTGAATTTTTGCAGAACTGGTGATTTTAAATAGGCAAACACTTGGACTACAATTTTATTTATACGTCCACTATGGACAGCGTGTCCATAAAATAATAATATAAATTAATTCCTTTTCTCCCGGATGAATCGTATGGCGATATTGGAGTTCTAAAGACTGAGAAGGTCTTCTTACTTACAACGCAAAAACGTCGATAACCTCGTAAGGACATATATCAAACTCAATCCATTTCCAATTAACAGTCTCTCTATTTAATATTACAGTTTAATGTATAATTATATATACATTTATAGAAGTGGGTTAATTGTCAGATAAATAGTTTCACCTGTTGCTGTTTGTAATAAATGACAATTTCAATATCCAATACGCTTCAGTGACCAATATGCTAAAGATACTTTATGGTACAGATGTTACGCGTGGAATGCAAAATTGGTGTCTGTACACAAACACCTAAAGAGCTGCTGAAAAACAATTGTAGCGCGTTCACAATTCCGATATGGTCAGAACAGTAACAAAACAATGTTTCAAAATTCATTCTCATACAGACAAAACACATGGAGTGAATATAGTTCCAAATGTTCCCGCGGGGAATATCAGTGAAGAAGTAAGTGGACGGAATGTAACGGGCAGACTTAGTTAAAAGAAGTTAATATTTTAATATTTTCCGTCAAATCACAATTTTAATAAGATAATAAAATATTTAAAATATCATTTCACGTTCCGCATCGAATGATCGTTCCGATTTGTAAATCGATCATTCGATGCGGAACGTGAAATGATATTTTAAATATTTTATTATCTTATTAAAATTGTGATTTGACGGAACCTGCAATGCCTGAATAAAATACCTATGCGTACATATGAGGATAATATTAAAATTTATTGTAGGTAAATAAGTAATAAGTAAGTAATATTTTATCAACAATTTTTATAGTAAACCTGCCTTTAATTATTAACACACATTTGTACACTAAGAACAGACATTTCGAAAGATGCGTCCTGAATTTCAAACATCCCACCAGCGCCAATACTGAAATTGAGACATTAATTAAACTCGATGCACGTTCAGACGGTTGAATTTTACAAGCTGCAAGCGTACTTTCTGAACTTGATAATTATCTACTCAATATGTACGCCTTTGATAGCTCAGATTATACAGAATTGAATTATAGGATGATTAATTAACGATGAATTGGAAATGATGCAAAACCAAGCGTACAAATTACAGTACTAACACGGGAATTTGCATGGACAGACTGACAAAAACCACAACAACAAAAATCAATATGGGCAGCCAAGATTTAAAGCAATTTCCTCCCAAGTACAGAGAATGAGTACTAACCAACAGACCGTGATGATGGACTCGAAATTTTTTTTTTAAAAAAACAGTGTTGAAGAATTCTGGCGTTACCTTTCATTGTACGAACTCCGACCAAGAGAAAAGTATCGTAGTTTTCTTGTGACTCCGTCAAAATATGCCAGACCTATTCAACCCGTTCATCTCGGGTCCCTCCCGTCAAAGCCAGGTAGCTGCGTGTTTTACATCAAAAATTTTTCAGACTATTTGCGTCCTACATTTTCTGCTGATGACGTTAGAGGCACAAAATTACAGCCCATTTCCGGCGACTGAGACACTTCGTACATTGCGTACATTTTCTAGGAATCTAAATGTCTCACAAAATATATCACTTCGACGTCCACGAAAGAAATATTTATTTGGATAATAATCTCAACTTTCTACAGGAATAAATTGCAGCATAAGACAGACCAGCAGTTACATAGGTCTACAGATGTAATTACAAAATGTTTGAGTTCAATAACCCAGTTCAATTCTTAGCATTCTCTGTCATCTTGAGATAACTTTACAGACCCTGACTAAGATAATTATCTGCATCCATTTTATATATCAGTGATCCCGGAAGTACCACTAGGAACGAAAATTTATTTAGACAAATCCATAAATGTAGTAGGTTGGCACTCATTTCTACTTCAAACTACACAAATCGTCCGTCATAAACAACGAAGTTTTCGCGCATCCGCCATGATGTTATTGCCGGCCGTAAGAGTTTATCAGACAGGTGGCCTCTAATGGCATAATGTTAATATAATATTTTATCGAAATCCGTCCGGAGGTCTTCCAATTGAAACACGTAAACAGGCATACAGACGGACAGACACGACCAGCTCTAAATACCTTCATTTTGTCCGCATTGTTTCGAAGGGTTTCGGGAATTTAAGAAGAAAAAAAAGGGTCCAATTCAGTATTTTGTAATTATTCATTATAAACTGACTGGTACCATAAGCTGAGCATTATGTGTAATTATACAAAATCCACTTTGATGTATGTTTGCCTTCTCTTTCAGTGGATGACTGCGTCTCTCCTCTCACAAAAGAACCGAGCGCGGACTTCGTGGAAAACGCGTCTGTTCATAATTCCGTACGTAATGCAGCTGATATAAAGAGTACTCAATAATGATGCTGGACTACAAATGTTCCGTACGACGGCTTAAAAGAGACATTTGCTGTGAGCTTCCTTGCCTTCAGGGGGACACTGATAAGAGATGAAGTACCATTTGAAACATTTACAATAGAATAAGTTCTGCGTGATGGTTATTACACGATTATTATGCTACGAAGTGTGGGTATAATCGTGTTTAGTGCAAAACTGTAAAGCTTCTCAAGAAGGAAATGTGACATATTCAGGTAAGTGGTTTTAGACAAAGCGATGTGACGTCATGTGTGAACTAAACTAGGACATGGATATGAGATAAATGTGGGAGAAAGGAGAGACAAACGTATGTATGAAAGATATGACAAGAGAAATTAAAGGATGTACAAAATCAAAGTAATGTGAACGAAGCAAGCAGAACGGTGAAAGAATCATTTCTCGATTACTTTTAGCATGCTCTGTACTTGTATGACATTTTAAAGCATCAGATGTTCTTCCTAGAGCCCGTATTTCACGAATCTGGACTGCTTTATTTACTATAGATTATTTGCATGCCTTTCTTTCTTATAACATTTCGTCGACTTCATAACATTCAATAAAAAAATTACGGAAGCTGACAGTCGGTCAGACAGTCGAGAAATTCCTTGCTATTTATAAAACCCAAAAGGCCTCGCAACCGATTTGCATTCTGGGCCAGATGACTTCATGTTTCACTCTCCCACCCAACCTACCTTTAAAATACAAATGACTTCCATCTAATATCTAATCCCCCTATGGCCTCTTCCATCGTCAATCACCGGAACTACCTGATGTTTTCGGGCCGCATTGTATCTGGACGTGCAAACTGCGCGTGCGCATTCCACGATTTTGCTACTGCGCAACTAAAGGTAACGTCTTCTCATATCTCACCAGCTGTACATACCAGTGGGGGGGGCTTAAAGGGTTAAATATTTACGAACTGGCCAGACTACGTACAAATGCACCGAATCACGGAGCAAACGAAAATCCTCCGGGCAACTTGTACTCCCAAGTAGTGTATGAGGTTGACGCACTGGGCGAAGACGTGAGAACGGTGAGTATTTATACCGCCGCGCTGTCCATCATCTGCAAGTGATGACACGGGACGCTATATTTACAGTGCGACGTCCACCTCTCTCATTATAAAGGCTGACTGGCTGAAATCCAACCAACATACCTCGAAGGATTTTACAGTTAATGAAGCTAGCGGGAAATTGCTACAAATATGCTACGAGGAATTCAACTTTTTCTTATTTTTTTGCTCATGAACCTTATTTTAATTTGGCAGAAGGGAATAAGTGTCATGTAGTATCATGAATAAAACAGTCAATGTGCCAGAACGTGACTTCAAACTAGCATCTCCCTATCCACACCCAATTTCACTTTCCTGAAACTATGACTCTTTCGATGCACAATTTTTTTTTCCAGTTGTATCTACAAGCTTAATAACCTTATCCAAGTTTCCTGAGAAACTCAGAAACTCAGATATGGAAGGAAGGGTTCGTGCACTGATTGTACAGCATCGGCTTTTCCCTGAAGGGACTTTGAAAAATTAAAATTTTAAAAAAATATCAAGACATCTGGACTCTGGGCTGACAATTGAACCGGGACTCCCGAATACGAAGTACGAATCCCAACCACCCAGCCTCGACACTCGACACTTTTGTGTAAATTAGTTGGTTACTGTAAGAATAATTTATGCGGAAACTAGTAATGACTCTTAAAACAGAAAATTGTATACGCCTATGCTCGTCCCAACAACTAAGCCCTTTTCTAAGTCCCATATCAGAAATGATATAAGCGTACAGCTGGCGTCACAATTCCGGTCATTCGTCTCCTTGTATTCGTCCGAATGAGGCTTTCCTGTACCTTCCATTAACTACAAGGATTTATGCCGGGCGTATATTAACCAAAGACACCAATTTGTCTGCCTGTAACAATAATTAATGTTTTTCTTCAAATTAGGCCTGTGTCCTGTACACTTCATGTTGTATGCTCGACCATTTATTAGGAGTAACGGGTGATGTCGGGACTGTAAATGACGAAAATGTGAGTGAAAACCGGAAGTATTCTTAGGAATTCGGAGGTCTGACAATTAAATAACCGGACTGATTATTATGTTCAACAACTAGAAACACTGGTGTTCGATCAAATGTCTACATTATTCCATATTCGTGTCAAACATATGTTAAGATTCAGTTCGTTTTGCGCTGCAGTTGGGATAAAAGTTGTTCGAGAAAATAAACTTGTTCAGATTTTTCAGAAAAGCTTTCCAAACAACCCGAAACTTCAGATGAAAGAGTGACTGGTGATGAAGATCTTTTTACTATAACTGATAAAACAAAACGAAAATTTCTACTCTGAAAAAGCTAGGCGTATCTGAGTACAAAATGGGTCGGATATTCAAACCAAATTTCAAAACCAGTCTATACCAACCGCTGGTATGTATCCACGCTTGACAAACTCCATGGAGCAGAGTCCTTTTTCAGACGCTATCAGCAGACTAAGCTAAGATGATGAACAAATGTGTCGCCTTTTATGGATCCGGCAGGTTTATTACCATCATCACAAAAGTCCGCCACCGGCTCATACCCTAAACCAGATTAAGCCGCCCCAAACACTATTCACTGAAGCCCCATTTTAATATTATACTTCCATCTACAAAAAGGTGTTCGAAACAAAACGTTCGTCATCACATTTCCCCCTCGTGCGCTGCCAATCGGTCATGCCTCAATAACTGAACTGTACCTTCCCTTCATAGAATCAGTCCAGTTATTTAACTGTCAGAACTCGTAAAGCTCATTTCCAATACATGACGTCCAAGTACAGTTTTTATGAACTGATTTATCCATTAGCAATTTCGCTATCCTCGTATCGGATACTAGTTAAAACTACTTCCACCCCATTTACGAACTGCAGGTGTCCGTTCTCAGGCTGCCAGTGGAAATTCGAGTCCGTCAAAGACTGCTGAGGCACAGTTCTGGCAAAATAGCGCGCATGCGGGAGATGATGAATACATATAAAATTAACGTTGCAATGCCTGAAGAAAACACTTATGCGTAAATATGAGAATAATATTAAAATTTATTTTAGGGAAATAAGTAACTGAGTCAATATTTTATCAACAATTTTTATAGTAAACCTGCCATTAATTATTAACACACATTTGTACACTAAGAACAGACATTTCGAAAGATGCGTCCTGAATTTCAAACATCCCACCAGCGCCAATACTGAAATTGAGACATTAATTAAACTCGATGCACGTTCAGACGGTTGAATTTTACAAGCTGCAAGCGTACTTTCTGAACTTGATAATTATCTACTCAATATGTACGCCTTTGATAGCTCAGATTATACAGAATTGAATTATAGGATGATTAATTAACGATGAATTGGAAATGATGCAAAACCAAGCGTACAAATTACAGTACTAACACGGGAATTTGCATGGACAGACTGACAAAAACCACAACAACAAAAATCAATATGGGCAGCCAAGATTTAAAGCAATTTCCTCCCAAGTACAGAGAATGAGTACTAACCAACAGACCGTGATGATGGACTCGAAATTTTTTTTTTAAAAAAACAGTGTTGAAGAATTCTGGCGTTACCTTTCATTGTACGAACTCCGACCAAGAGAAAAGTATCGTAGTTTTCTTGTGACTCCGTCAAAATATGCCAGACCTATTCAACCCGTTCATCTCGGGTCCCTCCCGTCAAAGCCAGGTAGCTGCGTGTTTTACATCAAAAATTTTTCAGACTATTTGCGTCCTACATTTTCTGCTGATGACGTTAGAGGCACAAAATTACAGCCCATTTCCGGCGACTGAGACACTTCGTACATTGCGTACATTTTCTAGGAATCTAAATGTCTCACAAAATATATCACTTCGACGTCCACGAAAGAAATATTTATTTGGATAATAATCTCAACTTTCTACAGGAATAAATTGCAGCATAAGACAGACCAGCAGTTACATAGGTCTACAGATGTAATTACAAAATGTTTGAGTTCAATAACCCAGTTCAATTCTTAGCATTCTCTGTCATCTTGAGATAACTTTACAGACCCTGACTAAGATAATTATCTGCATCCATTTTATATATCAGTGATCCCGGAAGTACCACTAGGAACGAAAATTTATTTAGACAAATCCATAAATGTAGTAGGTTGGCACTCATTTCTACTTCAAACTACACAAATCGTCCGTCATAAACAACGAAGTTTTCGCGCATCCGCCATGATGTTATTGCCGGCCGTAAGAGTTTATCAGACAGGTGGCCTCTAATGGCATAATGTTAATATAATATTTTATCGAAATCCGTCCGGAGGTCTTCCAATTGAAACACGTAAACAGGCATACAGACGGACAGACACGACCAGCTCTAAATACCTTCATTTTGTCCGCATTGTTTCGAAGGGTTTCGGGAATTTAAGAAGAAAAAAAAGGGTCCAATTCAGTATTTTGTAATTATTCATTATAAACTGACTGGTACCATAAGCTGAGCATTATGTGTAATTATACAAAATCCACTTTGATGTATGTTTGCCTTCTCTTTCAGTGGATGACTGCGTCTCTCCTCTCACAAAAGAACCGAGCGCGGACTTCGTGGAAAACGCGTCTGTTCATAATTCCGTACGTAATGCAGCTGATATAAAGAGTACTCAATAATGATGCTGGACTACAAATGTTCCGTACGACGGCTTAAAAGAGACATTTGCTGTGAGCTTCCTTGCCTTCAGGGGGACACTGATAAGAGATGAAGTACCATTTGAAACATTTACAATAGAATAAGTTCTGCGTGATGGTTATTACACGATTATTATGCTACGAAGTGTGGGTATAATCGTGTTTAGTGCAAAACTGTAAAGCTTCTCAAGAAGGAAATGTGACATATTCAGGTAAGTGGTTTTAGACAAAGCGATGTGACGTCATGTGTGAACTAAACTAGGACATGGATATGAGATAAATGTGGGAGAAAGGAGAGACAAACGTATGTATGAAAGATATGACAAGAGAAATTAAAGGATGTACAAAATCAAAGTAATGTGAACGAAGCAAGCAGAACGGTGAAAGAATCATTTCTCGATTACTTTTAGCATGCTCTGTACTTGTATGACATTTTAAAGCATCAGATGTTCTTCCTAGAGCCCGTATTTCACGAATCTGGACTGCTTTATTTACTATAGATTATTTGCATGCCTTTCTTTCTTATAACATTTCGTCGACTTCATAACATTCAATAAAAAAATTACGGAAGCTGACAGTCGGTCAGACAGTCGAGAAATTCCTTGCTATTTATAAAACCCAAAAGGCCTCGCAACCGATTTGCATTCTGGGCCAGATGACTTCATGTTTCACTCTCCCACCCAACCTACCTTTAAAATACAAATGACTTCCATCTAATATCTAATCCCCCTATGGCCTCTTCCATCGTCAATCACCGGAACTACCTGATGTTTTCGGGCCGCATTGTATCTGGACGTGCAAACTGCGCGTGCGCATTCCACGATTTTGCTACTGCGCAACTAAAGGTAACGTCTTCTCATATCTCACCAGCTGTACATACCAGTGGGGGGGGCTTAAAGGGTTAAATATTTACGAACTGGCCAGACTACGTACAAATGCACCGAATCACGGAGCAAACGAAAATCCTCCGGGCAACTTGTACTCCCAAGTAGTGTATGAGGTTGACGCACTGGGCGAAGACGTGAGAACGGTGAGTATTTATACCGCCGCGCTGTCCATCATCTGCAAGTGATGACACGGGACGCTATATTTACAGTGCGACGTCCACCTCTCTCATTATAAAGGCTGACTGGCTGAAATCCAACCAACATACCTCGAAGGATTTTACAGTTAATGAAGCTAGCGGGAAATTGCTACAAATATGCTACGAGGAATTCAACTTTTTCTTATTTTTTTGCTCATGAACCTTATTTTAATTTGGCAGAAGGGAATAAGTGTCATGTAGTATCATGAATAAAACAGTCAATGTGCCAGAACGTGACTTCAAACTAGCATCTCCCTATCCACACCCAATTTCACTTTCCTGAAACTATGACTCTTTCGATGCACAATTTTTTTTTCCAGTTGTATCTACAAGCTTAATAACCTTATCCAAGTTTCCTGAGAAACTCAGAAACTCAGATATGGAAGGAAGGGTTCGTGCACTGATTGTACTGCATCGGATTTTCCCTGAAGGGACTTGGAAAAATTAAAATTTTAAAAAAATATCAAGACATCTGGACTCTGGGCTGACAATTGAACCGGGACTCCCGAATACGAAGTACGAATCCCAACCACCCAGCCTCGACACTCGACACTTTTGTGTAAATTAGTTGGTTACTGTAAGAATAATTTATGCGGAAACTAGTAATGACTCTTAAAACAGAAAATTGTATACGCCTATGCTCGTCCCAACAACTAAGCCCTTTTCTAAGTCCCATATCAGAAATGATATAAGCGTACAGCTGGCGTCACAATTCCGGTCATTCGTCTCCTTGTATTCGTCCGAATGAGGCTTTCCTGTACCTTCCATTAACTACAAGGATTTATGCCGGGCGTATATTAACCAAAGACACCAATTTGTCTGCCTGTAACAATAATTAATGTTTTTCTTCAAATTAGGCCTGTGTCCTGTACACTTCATGTTGTATGCTCGACCATTTATTAGGAGTAACGGGTGATGTCGGGACTGTAAATGACGAAAATGTGAGTGAAAACCGGAAGTATTCTTAGGAATTCGGAGGTCTGACAATTAAATAACCGGACTGATTATTATGTTCAACAACTAGAAACACTGGTGTTCGATCAAATGTCTACATTATTCCATATTCGTGTCAAACATATGTTAAGATTCAGTTCGTTTTGCGCTGCAGTTGGGATAAAAGTTGTTCGAGAAAATAAACTTGTTCAGATTTTTCAGAAAAGCTTTCCAAACAACCCGAAACTTCAGATGAAAGAGTGACTGGTGATGAAGATCTTTTTACTATAACTGATAAAACAAAACGAAAATTTCTACTCTGAAAAAGCTAGGCGTATCTGAGTACAAAATGGGTCGGATATTCAAACCAAATTTCAAAACCAGTCTATACCAACCGCTGGTATGTATCCACGCTTGACAAACTCCATGGAGCAGAGTCCTTTTTCAGACGCTATCAGCAGACTAAGCTAAGATGATGAACAAATGTGTCGCCTTTTATGGATCCGGCAGGTTTATTACCATCATCACAAAAGTCCGCCACCGGCTCATACCCTAAACCAGATTAAGCCGCCCCAAACACTATTCACTGAAGCCCCATTTTAATATTATACTTCCATCTACAAAAAGGTGTTCGAAACAAAACGTTCGTCATCACATTTCCCCCTCGTGCGCTGCCAATCGGTCATGCCTCAATAACTGAACTGTACCTTCCCTTCATAGAATCAGTCCAGTTATTTAACTGTCAGAACTCGTAAAGCTCATTTCCAATACATGACGTCCAAGTACAGTTTTTATGAACTGATTTATCCATTAGCAATTTCGCTATCCTCGTATCGGATACTAGTTAAAACTACTTCCACCCCATTTACGAACTGCAGGTGTCCGTTCTCAGGCTGCCAGTGGAAATTCGAGTCCGTCAAAGACTGCTGAGGCACAGTTCTGGCAAAATAAAACTATTCCGGAAATGCTC
Source organism: Zootermopsis nevadensis (assembly GCF_000696155.1). The sequence continues at coordinate 285,549 of NW_019060069.1, forward strand.
TCATTCCAGATGGGAAAATGTTAGTAGTACTTGTACAGAGGGGAAATTAAAAAGTAACAATTTTATCTACAAAAAGAAATGGAAAAGTTTGTCCGACAGCCAGTGAGTGCTGCATTCTGCTATTACTTTTTTTCAAAACGTGACATCGAAAGTTACCGAACTGGTTAAAGATCAGATTATATTTGAGCGATCAAACAGTTCTGAATCCCACCTCCTATCTAACAAACACATTATAATGTACAAAACTATAATTTTATCTTTTACTTAATAAAATAAATCTACCAGAAATGATATGTAAAAATCTTGACTGGATTCATCTAAATCAAGGCACGATTTAGTAGCGGGTTATTTTAAAAAAGTACAATAAATTTTTGTGTTGCATAAAAGCATGGAATTATTTCGCGATCTGAGCGACTATTAATTTCACAAACTTCATACGTGCGCGATTAGTGAAAACTCGTGTGTAGTGACCCTCCCTCAACTCTGCTGATGAAGATTACAGGGACGTACGTTGAAACCGAACAACCAAAAGAAGGTTTCCCAGAGTACGTCTTCCAATTTAATATATATTAAAACATTCTCAAAATGAATTTGAATTAAGCTTTCAAATTCGTCACACAGAAGCTTAATGCAGTTTTGGACAGACGAGAAATATTAAAATGAATTAGTCTCCGCCCTGAGCACGTACTGAAAATAGCGAACCGTCGTAGCTCATTGGACAGATTAAAGGGTATTTCCGGGAGGGGGGGGGGTGAAGGGGTATATTTGGTTTGTGAGATGCTAGCTCTCACCTAGCAGATTCTGATGTTTTAATAACCATTTGGCCTTGGATATGGGTCAGGATTTATGTACGTTTGACACAGGCAGTATGGCCGCTGGAGAGATATATATATTCCAAGCACAAATATTATGACGTGTAAGCGGAAATTAGCAACTACCGTTCTGCAGTGTCGATTCTATCCTGAAGGTAAATGCTTTTCGAGAAATCTGCTTCAAACTGAACACTAAAGATAGGCACCTTCAGCCACTTCGCTATTTCAGTGTGAATCTATTTCACATTCGTTATTAGTGCAGAGACTGCAGTGATGTTAAAACGACTATGACGATATTCTGCAAAAAGGGAATTAGCCTTCTGAAGCCTAAGTTCGCCTAAAACTACTCCTAATATAATAGCCAGTGTTTCTCACGCTTGTGTGTACACATTGTGCACAGATTATTATAAAAACTGCAATGGTAATGTTGTTAAGGGATTCTCGACCACAGTTGAATTTTATTTTTAAATAAAAGAACATTTACCCGACTACAATGTTGACGTCATCGCCCTAACAGCACTGGACAATACATTTTTTAATCGCGTAAGACGATCATGTAAATGACAATAACAAAATTATAACAAAGACAGTTTTTATCAGCTATTTTTTTAGATATCAACTACCATGCAGTGCGAAACATGATGTTATTTAACTGAGATTAAACTTTTAATCACTATTAAACGTCATAGCCTCACATTTTGGTTAAAAAAATAACAACACCACTAAGAAAAATACAAAGGTGAAGAAACATGCACTTGGAAATCACCAACAAATTTCGCATTATTGTTGACAAATACAATAAAAACATAGAAATAAATACAGAATTAAATACAATGTTACTTGTTTTTTTTTAAACTATGACGCGACATAAAATTCTTAAGCTCGGTCCTGCAATGAGCTAGTCATAATTAACGCAAAAAGTTACTTTTAAATAATCTTACTAAAACCTTGTTGACTTGTGTAATATTTGAGCAACTGAACCGATTATAAAGCTCTTCATTGTGTCTCATTGTATCCTATGATTCTGCAAGATCTACAATGATTATTTATGAGTTGTTTCCTTAAAACAAAACAAATACAAGCAAAATTCCTTATAAACCAAAAAAAAAGTTCGTTTCTTAAGTTATTTTACGTCACAAACATAAATCAATGAATTACGAGTTAGGATTCCTTGTCCGGGAGTATTTTAAGATAAAGTATAGAATAAATGAGGAAAACCACGACATTGATCGGTGAGATTTTCCTACCCAATATCGCATATCCCAAATGCGAGTCAGAGATAACAAGACTATACCGACGACGGGTTTATATTTCATGTCCCGGGTAAATTCACAATTTAGGCATTCGATATTCAGGCTCTCGACATTAAAACACTATTTGATCCTGAAAGCGGTCACGGGGAAAAGAATTTTCTCAGACCACCTTCCTAATGCATTTCCCACATGAACACATAAAAGCCTTTAAACACACTTTATAATACGGCCACATAATGCGAGAGCAGTTAATTTCGATGTTAAAAATGACCTTCCTTGGCCTTATTTGAGTGGAGTAGTCTTTATGGCCTCTGAAAACTGTAAAACAGTAATATAATACGTTTGATCGATCCAGAAGAGAGAGAGATAGAGAGTTCATAAACACAGAACCGTAAGATATTTTCTTCCCTTCATAAAGCACGTGACGTCATTAGGCAAGTATTCCGAGTCGTCAGAACGCTCAAAAACCACAAAAGTTCTCTCCTTTCTGCGAAGCAATTCCATTAACACAGACGTCTAGACTGACTCTTTGGTTTCGAAACCGACAGTCTTTAGTTTCTTCATCTCCCCGACATTGTACTTCCTTCTGCCTGTCTCCTTTGGGGCAGTACATCTAATGAATTTTCGGACGCACTCCCTCAAGACGCTGTACCATCCTGTTTGGTGATGCACCATCTCGTCATCCACCATATACAGACGAAGTCTACAAACCCAACCCAACCTAACCTAACCTAACCTAACCTAACCTAACCTAACCTAACCTAACCTAACCTAACCTAACCTAACCTAACCTAACCTAACCTAACCTAACCTAACCTAACCTAACCTAACCTAACCTAACCTAACCTAACCTAACCTAACCCAACCTAACCTAACCCAACTTAACCTAACCCAAATTAACCTAACCCAACCTAACCTAACCCAACCTAAGTTAAAGTAACCTAACCTAAGCTAACCTAGCCTAACCTTTTGTTTAAATGAACAACGCTGAAAAAATCAAATCCGCCAATGTCCGTAATGCTTAAATTGAGAAATATATTCAAAGGGAGTCGTGGTGGGGTCTGGCGGAGTCTGCGTTTGGCGAGAATCTACACTCCATGCCGTATATACCAGGCTTATTAGGTCACTACATACTTCGAAGCGTCCGAACCTTTACCCCTCTCCAATTCGGGAATGGCTTAATGACTTTCCAAACACTAGAGGTCATCTGTACTTACAATTAGTGGCACAAATAACGCCAACACGATGGCAATGCGACCATCTGAGGTGGGTGGGTGACTTCGTATCCTCTTTCCTTGACACGTCTCCTTTCGAATCCAGCGTCTCTGAATTTAACTCCAAAACACCAGCATAAGCAGGTCGCCGACAGTATTAACAGATAAGTTAAAGTAAGTTAAACGCGAAGTTGTCTTGAGGGAAGTTCAGTCTTCACCTCTGCGCCTTCAAAGATTCCTCAGGTGGGCCATGCAGCGTCCTATAAAATCGGCACCCCGAAAATCTTTCCCGATGATAAATACGGTCGAAGCGTGAAGCTAAACACCCGCTTCAAATTACGCGAGATGTTAAGAATACCCGGAATTTTAGCTCCACGCCATCTACACACACCACCTTAGCGTGATATTTTGTGAACAGGGGCAAATTTAGAATTAGCTATACTAACAGCTGGGGTCTACTGTTAAATTGGCCGACAGTCTTGGACAGCCCTGGTGCACTGAACTTCTGTCAGTCGCCCTGGGACTACATTCGATACACGATTGATAATTTGTACTAGCGATATGAGTAGCAGCAACACACGTGTGTACTTACATTATGGATCCCTGCAACCAATAGCACGTAAAAAGGTAAACCTGTGTCGTGTTTTTTGTTGTTGTCTGTTTGGGATTTTTTTTTGTTTATACCAAGGGCGGGGATATAAAATGATACGAGAGAGAAATTTCATGGGGGAATGTTGGTGTGCGTGAATAAAATACACGTCAGTTCTGTTATTCACCCCCTCCACCACATCATGAAATGTTTTACTGTACACAAGTACGTTCGCAAACTTGCAGATATTTTATTTACATTACGTCTATCAAATTTCAACTCTGGAAGTTGACCACAATTACAAAGTGTAAATTCACCAAACATGACCCAGACTCCCTAAAAACACTTCGTAATAGAACTTCGGTAATATGAGGAACCTACTTTTTATTACATATTATTACGTTAATAAAAACAATAAGTATATATTAAATCTTGTCCGTCTAATCACAATAATTCTTATTAAATATTAAAATATTACAATAATTAACATTTTAACATTTAAAACATTTAAAATATTTAAAATATTAAATGATGTTCTTTAAATGTTAAAATGTTAATTATTGTAATATTTTAATATTTAATAAGAATTATTGTGATTAGACGGACAACATTTAATATATATTTATTATATCACAATATGACGCAACTTTACCATCTTAAAAACAATAAGGCTGAGATAAGACAGGCATTTATCACGGTAAGTTAAAATTAGTAATGCATACAAATTTTACACTGAAAATCTGAACCACTTAAGATAACACAATACTAAATCTGACCTAAAATAAACAGGTTGAGTGTGAATTGGATTCAAACAGCTCAAGACAGGATCCAGAGGCAAGATCTTGTAAGCACATCAATGAAACTTGGGGTTACATGAAACGATGAGAATTTCTTGATTAGACCGGAGGCCATCAGCTTCTGAAGATGGACTCGACTACATGAAGTTTCTTAATGGAATTACAGTCCGAACCAAAATACACCAGTGACAAGCGAAACCAAAGTCCCACGGCGCATGCTTCAATTACTCAACACACAACCAATATGGCCCATTATAACTGTTGAAGATAACGTTGGAGCTAAGCTTAATTAAGCACCACGTCATTAAATTTCACGTGGCGGAGATGGAGAAACATCTGCACGCATTCGTAACCTCGGGCTCTATACAGAGGTGAATGGTCAGCCAGGCTTTGCCCAGAAAACGCAATCCCGGTCGGTATCTACGGGTCAGGAGGCGGAAATAAGTTGGTCCAAAACACTAAACACTGGCATATCCCAGGAAAACCAAAATCCATGCCTCACCTTACAGCATTTTACACTGCCTTCAAAATTTTCCTCGTATATTGACACATATCGAAATACAACTTAGAAGATATTACGCAAATTAATAGCTTCTGTGGATAAACATAGCTGGTTGGGAAACCTGAAGGGAAGAGACTGCTGGGAAGACCTAGAAGTAGATGGGAGATAGGAGTTGAAGGAGACTGGATTTTGTTGGCCCAGGACAGGGTCCGATGGAGGGCTTTGGTTAATTCGGTGATGAACCTTCGAGTTCTGTAAGCCATCTGTTTGGTTGGGTCCACTATTTGAGAAGCCTGAGGGGAAGAGACCTCTGGGGAGACCTAGACATAGATGGGATGATAATCTCAGGCAGGATCTATGGGAGATAGGAGTTGAAGGAGACTGGATTTTGTTGGCCCAGGACAGGGTCCGATGGAGGGCTTTGGTTAATTCGGTGATGAACCTTCGAGTTCTGTAAGCCATCTGTTTGGTTGGGTCCACTATTTGAGAAGCCTGAGGGGAAGAGACCTCTGGGGAGACCTAGACATAGATGGGATGATAATCTCAGGCAGGATCTATGGGAGATAGGAGTTGAAGGAGACTGGATTTTGTTGGCCCAGGACAGGGTCCGATGGAGGGCTTTGGTTAATTCGGTGATGAACCTTCGAGTTCTGTAAGCCATCTGTTTGGTTGGGTCCACTATTTGAGAAGCCTGAGGGGAAGAGACCTCTGGGGAGACCTAGACATAGATGGGATGATAATCTCAGGCAGGATCTATGGGAGATAGGAGTTGAAGGAGACTGGATTTTGTTGGCCCAGGACAGGGTCCGATGGAGGGCTTTGGTTAATTCGGTGATGAACCTTCGGGTTCGGTAAGCCATCTAGTTAGTTAGTTAGTGAATAAACATAGAGACTGCGGTGTTAAATGTAAACATATGTTCAGCACATCGTTGACAAAATAAATCGGACTCTGAAGGCTTCAAACGCATTTCAGCGTTATTATGAATGTCTCCCGTTGTGAAACAAGCGAATTTGGACTAAACATATCTCACACCAACAACATTTCTATAGTTTTTAAACATAAATTATATCGCTCACGAGGAATCAGTCATAGTAAATCAGAACCTCACAGACTTTGGAACTCGGATCTATGATGTCGAAAATTTTGACTGGCATCCGTAGAAACTCGAAAATTTATAATTTTAATTGACGAGTTAAGGAGGAGGATAGGAGGACTGAAAGTTACGTTACAAAAATCATAAAATTATCAAACTCTTTACGAAGACAAAGCGACAGTCTCAAATCAGTACTCATACACGTTGAGCCGCGTCAATTACGTCATCGTATCAAATATTTCGTGTTTCTCTTTGCCCCACAAACCAAAAAGGGACAACGTACAGGGGCTTCGTCTCGTTGGGGGAGGTGAAGGCAGCGGCTGGCTGGCTGGCTGGCTGGCAGGGTATACACGAGCTTTCTATACACTCGCGAGATTAAACAGGAGAAGAGAGGCAGAGTAATCAATAATAACTCATGGGTTCAGCAAGCTGCTACCTGTTTCCAGCCAGGTGAGGTGCGCGGACCTATACAGACCATTCGTTTAGCTCAGCGCTCAATATCATTCAAATATGGGCGTCAACAGATTCTTCCAGATGCAGTGTAGGACCTACGTTTTCAATTTCCCTTTCCATGCATGAATTACGAATACTATTAAAATGGATCTTACAGATATTAGATAATTGTGGACTAGAAGAATTCTGTCTTCTGGGTTGTTGCGCTGTGCAGTCTGGTCGATGTGAACCAACGTTTCGGAGGTCATACTGCCTCTGTCGTCAGGGCGATTAATGAGCCAATCGAGCGTAAAATGCTAGGTTTATAGGGACCAGGAACATTCTGTGGAATAATTCTTTAAAATTCTAGACTATCTTTCCAAACTGACTGCGTGGGAAATTAATAAGACATTCTGGTGCTGATGTATTTTCGGACAACCAGAAAAATTTGAATTCCCTAACCATTTTCTTCTGTTTGTTTAAGTATTATGTATTCGGGGGGGGGGGGGGAGACAGAGAAGTAAACGAGCAATATTATTTTATTTCTAATCAACTGTTGTTCCAATATATCGTGAAACTAACCCAAGGAATTACACACGACATAAAACAAACTGCAACATTTTAATAACGTCGTACGAACATCAACTGCAGATAGTTTATAAATTATTTGTTATGCAGGGTACTGACATAAACAGATGACTTTTGTAAACTCTAACGACACGCCGCGACACGTCGGCAACTTCTCCGTCTTTATAGTATGACAGGTTGCCTATCAGAATCAAAGTAGGCGATTTCAATTGTACCCAACATCACTGCTGAATCCAAACCAATCAGACTGTTAAGCTGGGCTACTTCTGGTTCTGTGTCGACCGAAGTTAGGATTACAGCCCAAGGCTGACCAGTGCAACCTGACGTCTTAATTAGGCCACCGATTAGTTGCGGGAAGAACTCACAAAATCCATTCATACACTGCAGTTATTTTTCTCTTACGTCTTTTATGTTTGTTTACGTTATAATCAGGTAATGCGAGCTTATAATCTAGCATTGACTTGCACTGAAACTTGTGACTTTGCGTTGTGGGTTCGAATTCAGATGGGCACAAGACGAAATCCAAAATTAATCACATTTTAATGTTATTATTATGGTTTATTGTTATCACGTAAGATTTATTTACCGTCAGCAGTTTTCATTATTCAGAAACAATTAACTTACCAACATCCATTATAATTATTATCATATATTATTTCAAAATACCAAATGAATTTCCACTCGTGTTGATATAACGTCACGTGTTCGCGCGTCCGCCATGTTGTTATTGCCGGCTGTAGATTTTCCTTGATCCCCCCCTCCCCCGTCCCCCAAGTTCGAAATATGTTACGATAGCTACAATATCAAACCCCAAAATCGAATTACAGGATTTACATATCAGTTTCTCGTATTTGAGGCTCGAGACAACGATGTATGGATTTCGCGTCACTCAACAAAATGGCTACTTCACTTCGACCATTTCGCTTTAGGAATAGCAGTACACGGTGCTTCTAGCAAAAGCTACTTGACAGTGCGAATATCGGAAGTGTAAGGCCATAGAACGTTGTGTTAAACTGCGTGAGTGTAAGTGAAGAGGATGCGACTATTCAGCTAATTGTTTGTTCAGGCACTGAGCCAGTTTCTTGTTACCGATCTGGTTTAGATACACATACATTGACGACGCTGCTAGAATCTAACCCACAAGTCTGAAGTGAACTCAGATACAGTTGGAATGTACAGTGGCCCTACACTCGTCAAAATTAGTACAACACCAGTGTGGGCGTGTTCCTAGTCCAACGACTTACGGTGAATTAATTACAACTGAAAACAAAATCCTAGTAACAACATAAGTTTGTTTCAAAACTTTCCACTGACAAATTAACCGCGTGTAAAAATGTAATATGAGAATATTAATATTACGTTATCAAGACACTACAGACAAAACAGATCATTAACCTAAAATGTTAAAGAATTTATTCTCATGAATTGAACGGAGAAACGTATTTTAACCCAACAAAATAGTTTTAGCCTTGCAGTCCAAAAATATTCATTCAGGACAACCTACACGTAATATAACGTAATGTAGAATAATATTATATAACTATCCGAAACGCCTGCTTACTGAGGGGTTGTGACCCACGATGGTAAGAAGCAGATTTAACCAATTCCTCGTAATAAATTATGACCAATAAACACTTCGTGATACGGGTTTTTATGGGGGGGAAAAGCTTTCAAAACTTTTATTTCTTCCGCGAATTATGTTTTTCGCTGTCAATGTTTTATATAATAAAGACCTGGTCACAATCCAATTACACCAAAATCAATAATCACAGCACGTTAAGCATTTGCAACGCGAGGGTTTTACAGTGTGCCACAGAAGTTAACAGCTCACGGTCAACTCATTAACCTTAGATTCACATTCCCTATACGAAATATTTAATAAATGTTTACGTCACAGCCGTGGTCTCGTGAAATCATTCCACTGACAAAGAATGGCATTCTCATAATGGCCGTCTTCAAAGCGAATCGTTCTACTGATAATCTTCACTAAACAGGAATACGACGATCAGATAATGGAGAGTTAAATGGTGGGATGAAAAACTAGGCGAAAATCTCGACATCACTTGGGACAACAGAAAATAGAAGTATAATATTAAAATAAAGATGGCTGTCTTCTGGGACGTTTCAGAGGTACTTAAAAGCCTCCATCATCGGGGCAAAGCGAACAGCAGTAAACTTCTGCATCACTAAACGTCGTCAATTGCCACTGTCGCGAAAACTCAAAATTTCGCAAAATTCTCAATAGACGTTCGGAGTAAATATGCGCCTCATTCACATATCCAGAACTGATAAAACTTTTTAACACTGCTGATTTGTATTCGGACGTCCTCCGTTCGAATCAGCCGAGACAACGGGCGGTTGAGACTGACGTCTTCAACATTTTTTTCTGTTCCTTCAGCTGACTGCCAGGATATTACCCCAGAAACTACGTAGTTAAAATCTCACAACGCTGACTTGGTTCTATACGAATTCCCATACGTGGGACACGTTCCAATAACGGGAAAAATATGAACTACGAGCCGACACTGGTCCGCAGTGCGTAGTTATTCACCAGCTTAACGAAGCCAATAGTATCACCCTTTTCAAACTTGGTTTCCGACAACACGTAAATCGATAATTCCATGAAGAAAAAAAACAAAAAAAAAACACAAACCGTTCCGCAGAACATGATTTTGAGGTTGGAAGCAGAATTGGACAATTCGTTTCCATTCTTCGGGGTCATTTCATCCACACTGTGCGACATCTGCTCTGCCCTTTTATATTGCCTATATATACGTCTATGCGTTTCAACTCTGTTCCTGCCTTCAGCTCTGTACAACGCTGGCCTGTTTAATATTATTACTGGTCTCCCTGTAGTAACCGAACACACAATATATTCATTCACCCATATCTTTAAAAAAAAAAATATATATATATATATATGTAGTCTATTTACGAGCGTCTGTTCCGATTGTAAATTACTCTGTTGTTTCATCCTACTTAATTCGTAATTAAAACTTCTCTACCTTCGTCTGTTTTTATTATATTTAAAAACGACACCTAAAAACACACGAAAACCTAACGCCAATTCCCTAAATAATCACTGTTAATCGTTCTTACATCCATCATTCTATGTCCCATAATCGTCTACCTGAATACTTATTATATTTACGGTCTGATTCAAAATATCAAATCACAAGAGTACGAAATGAGGCCAAAATGATGGAAAGAGATACAGACGTACTTGGGCGAGTCGACATAAATCGATACGTATCGCTTGGATGAATAAACTACACATTACACGTGCTGGTACCACAAATAAAACACGTGATGGTGAAAAATAATTCTTACAAAGACG
>NW_019060069.1:305398-317813 GCF_000696155.1 Zootermopsis nevadensis
GTTTCAGGGTGATTATCCTGATGATGGCAGGAAGAAATTGAAATGTCAGTAAACTTCTACCAGACTACACAGGGCAGTATCCTGGAAGACATCCATATTCTCATCCATTTTACTTTCTATAAGATAAGCGGACAAGAGAGAACAGCAGCATATAATAATAGGTAGATAAGCAATTCACAGAAATAGATGATAGGCATGAGAACACAAACAGATGAGAGGCAGACAGCAGAGGAAGATAGGAGAGAGCGCTACACAACCCATCTTAACTGCTTATCATAACCAGTTTCGTGCCATTATACAAGCTCAGAGAAAACCAGTGTTAACGACATGAAAAACAACTTCTTGGATGTTTATTTTCACATTTTGTCAAACTATTCTATCTGACATAAATTAATAATAAAAACAGATTTAACATTTTCATAGAATTCTTACTATACTTAGTACTTTAAATATATGTTATAAAAAGCTGGACAGGTTATGCACATTTCAGATTGGACAAACATCTGGCAGCTCACAATAAAAAAAATCCAACCATACCATCTTCAACACCCAATCTTAATCTATTAGAGGGTTTGTATATTCTGTTGCTTGGAAAGTCACGAGTTTGAGGTATATTCTGTTTAAAAAGTAACAATCATTCTCAGTCAGACAAGCCTGTTAAGAAGGGTATTTATTCACAAAATACTATCAGCATATACAATGTATTTACATTTTAATACTCGCATTCAAATAGAATACAGGTACATCAGATAGCAAATTCATATCCCACCTCCATGTATCTGCAGCTCTACTAAAAATACTGTGAAATATTTGAGACTAGCATTTACATTGGCATTACACAGTCCTGAAAATCCACGCAGAAAATTTCAGCTTCACCATATAACAATTATGACACAAATTAATGTTTTGTAATAGCACAATTCTTTAATATCTTACCTCAAAATAAATTTGAAATCATAACAAGAATTCCGTCTTCCCCTGTAAACCACTGCAGATGAGTCATGAGTAAAATTTCTATGCTCTGAGAATTCCGTCGTCCCCTGTAAACCACTGCAGCTGAGTCATGAGTAAAATTTCTATGCTCTAATATTGTAATATGGATCATCTACATGATATTCTGCTGAATTCCTAAGTTAATATTATACCACAATTTAATTTCACCTATGAATTTCATCAAAAGCTCTTCCGTTGGTGATGTAATAATCATCAAGTATAATCACATTAACTAAAAGGCAATCGGTATAAACACTGACGTCCAGCAATAAGATTAAGTAAAAATTTAACCTTATTTGTGTCTTCACCAGCCGTCAATTCCCGCAGCATTCTACATCATTATTACAAGATCCACTGTAAATCTGATGTGATGCTTCAGTTAGATGAGTGGGAAACATGGCAAGGAGTTTCACCAGCAGAGTTTCTCTAATGCTTACCTATAATAAAGCAACAGTGCTTACTTTCCTGCAGCAATCTGTTTCATGCGATTCAGGGCACTTCCGGCACGGAACCAATCTATTTGCTGTTCGTTCATCGTGTGGTTCAAGGAGATACCTTCTACTTTGCCGTCAGTATGTTTAATTTCTGCCTTGACTGGCTGTAACATAAGAAAAAATCGCATTATTCACTCCTTAAATCCCCGTCTCTCAACATTCATCTACCTGGTCCATAGACAAAGTCAACCTCATTTTGCAAGTCCCAATATTAAATCATCAATATTTGTACGTAATGAGCAGAGTTGCCTGCAGATGATGTGTAAAACTAAAGCACTCTGTACTACCCTAATAATTCATTCCACATAATTAAAACGACAAACCTTTCCGGGTGCAAGACTTTTCAGATCGAGTAAAGATATCTTATCAGAGGGTTGGATCTTGTCATAATCTGAGGGGTTTGAAAATGTCAGGGGTAGAAGACCCTGCTTCTTCAGATTTGTCTCGTGAATACGGGCAAAAGACTTGACGATAATGGCACGGCCACCAAGATGTCTGGGTTCCAGAGCAGCATGCTCGCGACTGCTGCCCTCCCCTGCAAACACGTCATGTGAAAAGATAACATACATTCAAAATAAATCCTGTCATAAGATGGGAATGGAATAAATATCGTAAGTTCACCGATATGCCGGAAGGAACTTCAGCTCTGACCAACTCTCTAGCGGCTACCAACATTTTCATGTAAACCTACGGCTCTGATCAACTCTCTAGTGGCTACCAACATTTTCATGTAAACCTACAATTCAACAAAGAACATTACAATCCCATGAGTACAATAAAATACTAAAAACAGTTCTGTTAATTTCGGAACTTTCTTATAATTCTGAAAGTATTCAAGTAACACTTTCTCTAATTTAACACATATAATCCCTTCACCACAACTAAAGACAAGAACTGATCCAGTAATTAACTTACCATAGTTTTCATCTCCAACAGCCACCCATTTAATACCGGATTTCTTATACGCTCGTGCTACCTCAGGAACTGATCCCCATTCATTTGTTTGCAGGTTTCTAATCTTATTCATCTCATTATTTTCATAATTTGTTGCACCAATAAACATATTATTAGAAATGTTGTCTAAATGACCACGGTACTTAAGCCAAGGTCCAGCTGCCGAAATGTGATCGGTCGTACATTTTCCTTTAACCTGAATTAACATGACAGAACAGAAAAACCATTAAACTTCTCTCATGGAAAAACATTATAAAAAAATTATAAAACACTTTAGATTACATTAATTGTTACAATAGTAAAACAGCACCTTAATAAGAATGGTGAGGTCTGTGAGGTCCTTTCCGTCCCAAACATCAAATGGTTCCAAAAGCTGCAATCGCTGGCTCTTAGGGTCAACATCCACTTTCAACTTTTTGCCATCTACAGGTGGCGCTTCATATGTATCCTCACCGGGATCAAAACCTTTTGCTGGCAGCTCATCTCCATATGGTGAATCCAAAATGAATTCCTTACCTACAAAATATTAACATTAACTTTCATTAATTTCCTTTTACACACAATTAATAGGTAAGATAAATTTGAAACTTTGTAGCCCTAATATAAATGAAATGGTAATAATAATCCGTGAGAGCCAAAGCCGACTAGGTGGCTGCCGGCCTCACGTTCACATGCCTAAACAGAGGTGAACGATCATCCAACCAGTTATAGGGTGACGTGTGGTCAGCACGACAAACCCCCAGCCATTGCTAGCTTTCCTGACCGGATTACTCTATCCATTGTAGCTCCCCAATTTCCTCACGACAGAGATGAGAACACGAACACAATAAAAACATAAAAGGTAAAACAAGCAGAATATAAAAATACTTTAGTACGGGGGACGTTAATACACAAGAAAATTGCAACTAAATATATTAGCATATTTGTAAAAATTATTTAAATCAATTAAGTAAATTATACTATTATAGAACGTGAAGAAGTGTGACAACTTTCGTCTCGAATATGTCCAAGTCCCTGCAGACGACATTAATAACAGTACAAATAAAATAAATCAAAAGTTTCCCTCAATACAGGGAATATTTTCTGTTACAAGGAGAGGTATAATAATAATACAAAAACAGGCAAGATACAATAAACATGCAAAAGACTAGTTCAGGAATTACAAAGTACTTTAACATCTTAGTACATGGATTTCTCCAAGCAGTCAAAATGCTGTTACGGAAATTCCTTACTGCTAGAAATCCAAGTCACATCTCACACACTATTCACTACATTGGCACTACAACCCAGAAGATAGCCATCTTCATACGTCCAGACAAAGTGCACCAAACAACTGACTCTCCACACGCACACAAAAAGAAAAATTATACTGCTTACCGTCTGATCCCTTCAGTTTATCCTTTGTTGGGTCGAAGTTCAGGGTTCCTGTAATGGACAGAGCTGTCACGATCTCAGGTGATGTCACAAATGCGTGAGTCGCTGGATTGGCATCGTTACGGCCGGTGAAGTTTCGGTTGTACGATGTAACGATAGTATTCTTTTCGCCCTTTTTAACGTCCTTGCGATCCCACTGTCCAATGCACGGACCACAAGCATTGGCTAGGACAGTACCGCCAAAATCTCTTAATGTTTGAGCCTAAAAGTAGGAAAGAAATCAGTTACAAAATGGCACCTGTTCAATGCCAAAGTGCTGGATTAAGTATAAAGAAAGCCAGGTTATGCTTCAGTAACAGCGGATGACAAACTGGTGATTGTGTGAATACACAGTGCTATACATTCCCTTAGCGCTCCAGCTTTTTAAAGTATTCAAGTATGCAGCTGGCTCGTGAGTTATGACTTTGCCGTAAAATGAAATTACTGATAAAATGTTACAGAAGCGATCGGTCAACTGGTCGTCGGTGTGTCAACAGTAATAAAAGAGATAGCATCTTTTAAAAAGGAAAACATTATGCTTATTTTTTTTTTTTTTGGGTACAGTCATTGTGAATCCAGTATTAATCGTACTGACGCTTTAAAGGATGCCAGATCAGCGAAGTTCAAAATTTATTCAAACTTACAATTCCGTCCCGTTCAATAGTAGCCCTGACTTGTTCAGATCCTGGGGTCACATTGAAGGGAATCTTTGACTTCAGACCGTGTTTCAATGCCTGCTTAACGATGCTAGCACACCGACCCATGTCCTCATAGCTCGAATTGGTACAGCTGCCAATGAGACCTGTAAAATAAACACCTACATTCAACAGCGAGGGTCCCATTTGCCAAGAAAATATCAGGAATACTATTAGCCTTCTAGTCAAGACACAGCATCATAAAAAGTATTATTACTTTATTTGTTGACTGTATCAATAAATAAATAAATCCGTGGCGTAACAGCTCCAGAGAGCCAAAGCCGACTAGCTGGCTGCTGGCCTCACGTTCACATGCCTAAGCAGAGGTGAACAACCATCCTACCAGATATAGGGTGACTCGCAACCAGTGGTAAGTCTACACTTAAAAATATACATTTCTTACTGATTGTTATAACGATGAATACAATAAGAGACAGTATTGAAATTTTCAGAACGATTGATTTAGTATATACAGAAAAAAGCAGTTTTGTAAGAAAAAGCATTTTAAAGATCCGGGCAAATTTTAAGTACCGGAGATGTTACCCCCGCGGTAGGAGCGTTGGGATTTAAATACCCGGCTTGAGGGGTAAAAATCCATCACTCAGCCGTTTAGTCTTCTACACAGTACAAATCTGTGACATTTCATAATATGCTAGTTTCATTTTGGCACACCCTATTTCCTTGCTGGAGGAACATCACATGTTGGCAATCTTAACTATTTATTCAAAATATTCGCAGGTAACATCGATATCTGGGTGGTATTTCCTCCATCTATCAAGCAGTATTTTAGTCACTTTAATATAATAAAATATAACAAATCTCTTACCAACTTTGATCTCAACAGGCCAACCCTTCTCCGTCGCAGTTTTTCCAACCTTTGAGATGGGATGGGCCAAATCGGGGGTGAAGGGGCCATTGATGTGGGGCTCCAAGGTGTTTAGATCAAGCTCAATAAGCTATAAATGAAATGAACCCAACATTTGCTTTGCTCAAAAAAAATATTTAAACTGAAGCTTTTGTCTAAACTGGTATGAACTATAACAAAGAGTCTAAGTTACTGACCAGGTTTATGCAGTGAAAAAATAATTTATAGGAAAATTAAATAATTTATTAAATGTACATTATTCTGGTCCATTTCCTTGATGGAATTATACAGAAGCTAGATCTGTATTTATACAATACTTCAAGTTGTATGTCGATCCAAACTCATATCCAGTGCTCACACAGCAATTAATTAATATATTAAAACTAGACACTTGACTTACGTAAATTAGCTGTAACAAAACGTTCATTTTATCTTACCAGGAAAGTAAGTTAAAATATAAACTTTTATCCCTTTACAGAATACAAAATTATAAACGTGAAGTAATCATCCTCAAAGGCAAACAAGTAATTTTTGTATAAATAACTACAGACACGGCATTTTACGAAGTAACGAGGAACAGTACCTGGTCGTAAGGGGCATTTTCATCTGCAGTCAGAAGGTTCTTTGCATATTTATCAGCCTCATTTGCAACGTCTTCTCTCCTAGTGGATTTGAGGTAGTCCCTCATACGCAAATTGTAAGGAAACAGGGACGTGGTAGCTCCAATTTCTGCCCCCATGTTGCAAATGGTGGCCATACCTAAAAACCAAGAAAAGAAAATTGTAACTTTTATAGTAATGACAAGAGGGAGGAATACTATTACTACTCCTATGTGGATTAACCCTTTAAAACCCAATTTCAACCACATCAGGGTTTCAATTATATGATTAAGCAGCAATTACTGTCCTAAACACCATTAACCAACTGATCTTTGTAAGAGAAATGCACCATGTTCTCTTTGAGGTAGGAGCTGAATTTTTAAATATTTAGATGAGCTTCGGCCTCAGGGGACTGATATATTGTGTCCAAGGGAAATCCAACACTAGGCAAGTGTTCTAGTTGAAATGTTCTACATCATCACTGGGATACTGGGAACGACCCGTTCTACAAGTGCCTTAGCACCGCAGGTCCCAACTTTTCATTGGCTCGATCTATAGACATTCGGTAGGACTCCTTGGATGAGGGATCGGCCCGTCGCAAGGCCTCTACCTGTACACAGGACAGCACAACACAGAAAATCGCGGACAAACATCCATGGCTTGAGTGGGATTCGAACCCAGGGTCCCAGCAAACAGGCGGCACAAGGCCCACGTCTCGGACCGCGCGGCCACTGCGGATCCCTACATCATTACAGTTATAACACAATATTAATTATGAAATCAATTACAAAGTTATCGGGTTCGATTCCCGGTGGTGCCCGGATTTATAACTTCTGTTGGGCAAGGCCATGGTCCAGGTAACACAGAGTTTTCCTCCGGGGCTTGCTCGATTTCTCCGTGGCATCCCAACAATTATTCCATTCTCATCATCAATTACACAAAGAAGAAGGCAATGGCAAACCACTTCTGGATCATTTGCCGAGGAAACATACCAACATATAAACTGGAAACCGAGAAAAAATTAATCCAGACGGGTCAAAACCGAGAAAAACCCTTCCTATATTCAGGAAAATATTTCAATATATTTTGACACAATAACATAATTCAGTATGCACTATTTTCTACCTGTGCAGGAGATGGAATCAACGCCAGGACCGTGATATTCCACAATGGCGCCAGTACCCCCCTTGACCGTCAGGATGCCAGCAACCTTGAGGATTATGTCTTTGGGTGACGTCCATCCACTGAGTGACCCTGTCAGCTTCACACCTATCACCTGTAATTAATCAAACACATTAGCATAATATGAGAATTGAGGTTCTCGTGACAACGAAAACATTGATGTTGGTCATCCAGGTTAAAAAGTTACAAGGTATTACATCCCAGAACATCAACACATTAGCGTAACATCTAATTTCCTTGTCAAACCAGAGTTTTTGCCAAAGTTCTAGTCTCAGAATGACAACTTAAGCTACACAAAAATTTCAATGATACAAGGAACCAGGATACTGCAAGATCGTTAAAGAACTGAAAATACAAAAAAGGGAACATTACAAATAAAATCACAGAGCAACAACACTAGGCTGTATGTGAACTGCCTAAAAACAGGAACTATAGTTCGCGACTGTAATCTTGCAGGGCGAGGAAGTGTGGTGAAGGAGGAAAGATAACGTCGGCCTTTAACGCTACGGACTTCATGCATTCCTTGCAACTCTCAAGATTACAGTAGCGAACAGTAAGGGACGTTGGCTGGGATGACGAGGACCTCACGAATGGCCTGCAATAAGTCCAGATCTCACGCCCTGTGACTTTTTCCTGTGGGGCTGGACAAAGGAGGAGGTGTACCGAGAAAAACCTCGCACACTGGAACAATTGGAGGCACGGATTCGGTATGTCCCACACGACTTCCTGCAGAAGACTGTGGATTCCATCCCTGGTCGTTTGAGGAAGCTGGTGGATGCCGCCGGTGCCTATATTGAATTTTAAGCTATGCGTCCATATTCCCATTTAAAAAGGTACATGTAAAAATTATTTTCATTATCTTTGCATTGGAAATACAGAGGTTATAACCATTTCTTAATGCCTACTTACTTCCCACCCACCCTGTATATCATCTACCACTACTCGTAGACGTACAATAAGGCCCGATCATCACTACCGTCTTCACGTCAGACCGAAATCCGTGGAGCCTCCTTGAGATCTCAAGAATCACTCTGCTAGTCAAGATATGTCGTACCTTTTATGGAATCAAAAGACTCATTACCATATTCACAAGAACCTGCCACCGGTACTTGTTTGGAACCATAAGAATTAAATCCAGTTAAGATTTCATATTCTCACGGTGAAAATGGCTGTCTTCTGGGGTGTTGTGCCACGTGACCTACAACTTATAGATTCTGTTCCTGAAAAGTGATACTCTACCTTAGGGCACTTCAGTTCCCAAGGAATGCTTGCCATAACGTCCACAGCATCGGCGCCACCTACGCCGATACACAGACAACCCAAGCCACCGCCATTCGGCGTGTGAGAATCAGTACCGATCATCAGAAGACCGGGGAATGCGTAATTCTCCAGGATGATCTGAAGCACAAGACAAGGTCAAGTTATCACATTACAATATATAAATCGTCAGACTGGTCCGAGAAATTTTATATATACTTTTGACAACACTGGATGCTCTGTAAATACACAAATACAATACCTATAAAGAAATAAGTGCGCTTATGTACACACACAGTTAAATATAAGTTTCTCAACAACATTAATACCAATGAATGAATATCTGCATCATGTTATCACATATTTCATATTCACCTGATGGATAATTCCAGAACCAGGCTTCCAGAATCCGACTCCATATTTAGCACCGGCAGAAGCCAGAAACTTATAAACTTCCTCATTTATGTCCTTGGCGCGTGCCAGATCTTTTGTACCTCCTGTCTGAAAATCAAAGACAACCAAATGCAGTAATAATAATTGTTGCTTCCGTAGTACTCGAAAACAAAATCAACAGACCTACCAACAGCGAACTGCTAATAAACACAGTATTGTATAAATCAATAAGCCACCCGGGCAAAGTTCAGCGATGTAACACAATACAGTCTTAAGTTATACTGGGAACGACTCGTTCTTCAAGTGCCTGAGCACTGCGGATCCAAACTTTTCGTTGACTTGATCTATAGACATTCGGTAGGACTCCTTGGACGAGGGATCGGCCAGTCGCGAGGCCTCTACCTGCACACAGGACAGCACAACACAGAAAAACGCGGACAAACATCCACGGCTTGAGTGGGATTCGAACCCATGGTCCCAGCGACCAAGCAGCACAAGGCCCATGCCTCAGACCGCGCGGCCACTGCGGACCCCCTTAAGTTACACCAATAAATAAATATATATAAAAAACAACAACAACAACAACAACAACTAATTAATTTAACTCTTGCTTCCACACTTTCAGTTCAAAAATTCTCATAAAGTTCTCCCTTTGCTCGTTCACCATCCCATGAAGACATCCACGAGAGTCTCTGTGAAACTGCATATATCTTAGCCTCACTAAAATGAGGTCAACGGCTAACTTCACACTCTATCAGTTTTATCCCCAAAGTAAAGAGTCCTCAGTATCAACCGGACAGGAACTATTGGGGCTGAGCTAGCGTGGGCATGGCAGTACCGTGGAAATTTATCAAAAATTCTACAAACTCATGTAAACAGATTCCCATTTCTTTTTACATGAGTAGTCTTTCAGTTGCGTCTCTCCACGTCTTTGTAAGACGCGCGATGCTTCTGACTTGACGTTCTTCACAATGCTGAATCAGTTGCTCACAGTTACCGCAAAATACAGACGCAAACATAGCGTGTTTACTAACATCATTAAAATATTTTACACGAAATGGAATGACAGTGCCAGGTCACAATCTCAAAAGATTTGTATTACAAACCTGGGCCTCGATAAGATGATCGCAGTGGATGGTAGAAGGCACCGCTACTCGTGGTAGACCGCTCGAGATGAACTGCAGCATAGCCATTTGTGCCGTAGCATCCTGCATGGCCACCCTGTCAGGCCTTAACCTCAAGTAACTATTCCCCCTCTCAATTTCTTGCGTTGCAGGTTCATCGATGTGCGAGTATAAAACTTTCTCTGACAGAGTGAGAGGTCGGTTCAATCTATAAATCACAAATGGGGTTATTTTATTTACAGAAGTAAGGGCTTTGGATACACATTATCTTAACATACAACGTGGTCTCTCCATTACACCGCAGATGATACAAATGCCATGCCACATTTGCTAAAAATATTAGCCTTGAGGGAAAAGTACTTATGTGAAACAAATTTTAAGATGCAGGCAAGACTTCTGAGTGGCAAATATCACTTTAAGAAGTGTCTGACTGCACTTTCAGCAACAAGAAGTCGGTAAACCTTGTTTTTCCCATCCTACTTTCAGATAGTTACATGAAAATATATATAAGAACTGACATTTTCTATGCATTTATCATTGAAACATTATAAATAGATTTCACATAATACCTCTTTTTGACAATCTCCAAGTTCTTCAGAAGCTTTTCATAAGGGAGTGTCTCCTTGTCAAATTTGCTCATGGCAACCTTGCTGACTGCTGCAGCCAGTGGAGATACATGGAAACATCGCTGTTGGATTTCTAGGGCAAACAACCACGGGCCCTACAACACACATACATAGGGCATCAGACAAAGTTGCAATTGCTCACAACTGTAATACTGTAACGGGAAAATAATTACATGATCAGATTCACATTTTATTAAATTTAATTTTAATTCATGGGATATTCTGCATGTTGCAAACATTTTAAAGGGAAATATACTGTTTCTATGTTTTACACAACAGTACTGATAATGGTATGGTCTCCTCATCCTAATTCATCTGCTACACCAGTACCACAGAAATTTTATATTAACACAGGCTTCAAAAACAATCTTCTGGACTCAATTTCATCACCTAACATTGGACAACAAAGAATAAATTTGGGAATAAAATGTTTATTATTACTGCTTATGGTTCAAATATGCCCGTATTCACGATTGACCTCAAAATAACAATAAAAAAAACTTCGGTCAATACATTACGCAAACGTTACTAATTATGGATAAAAGTAAAGGTGAAAATGGATATTCTACAAGACATAACAAACAAAGGAGCAGAACATAATATTATATAACGAGATAAACATAATATAATGGCAAACGTTTATCAAAATTGTAAGTAATTTAGCTAACCTGGCGATGCAAAACTCGCGTACAGTACGCCATGGCTGCAGAAGACCAAAAATAAGCCAATAGCCCGCTACGTCACTGATCTATCATGCCATCTATCGTAACAATCTACATTTAATCTGGTGTTTGAAAAAGAAAATTTGGTGTGCATTTCCAGCTAAACATGCACATTAAGTTGGAATTATGAGTATGAATTTACTACTACAGGAGGCAAAGACCGAAAGTTAAATGAAAAGAGGGAAGAATTGCATAACCTATACAAAATTCCAGTGCCCATGGTCTGTCCATGTTTACCAATCTTGTGCAGCATCTGCCGGCAGAGTCAGATACTATCATCTCAGTATAAAGTGTCACACAATCGGGTTAGGAATAACATACGTAGAACCTCGTTGATTTGCGTTAAGCACCGCGTTCGTCGAAGATTAAGTTATGCTCTCCTGCCGCAATAAGGATAATCTCAGCGCAGTCCTTTCAAATATTTGGCTTTTCCTATCTGTACGTTTTGACAATCATCGTCAATTCCACAAGACCAGGAATGCAGACCTAAAAATAAATGAGCCGATGTGGTCTGCCAAGTATTTACATGTCAAAATAAGTGGGCATGAATAATTATACGAAGCTATTCTCATGGTCACTGAATGGAAGCTTGACACTTACATTCAGAACTGAATGATAACAGGCGAGACTTCAGGTTCTAAGGGCCATGATCATGTCTTCTGGGATGTTGCAGTCTGATTTAGCGATCGATAAATAAGATCGCTGAAGCTGATTGTCAGGGCATAAACTGATATTGACGAACTAACAGGAATTTTAAGAAATCATACACTGGAAGCGTCGATTACAACTACGGCGTTCAGTACAGCCTACAGTCCGCAGACCAGGTGAAAATCCCTGCTAGGAATTCGATATACGCGCATGCGCAAGATTTCGCGGTGAGTGACGATCCATCCTAAAAGCATTCGTTCCACAACCACTGAACGAACAGACGACAGGCTTGCATGTGTTTTAATGAGTACAGCTTTAAGATTACCTCACAGTGGCACAGCGATTTAATCTAGAATATTATCGCAACACCCACATAACACACTAAAAGTGCGCTCACTACACGCTACTCTTAACGGCTTGATGTTTTCAGTCTGTGTGTAGTAGCGTAAA